>JAHPZR010025458.1:70000-132500 GCA_019787425.1 Platygyra sinensis
ATGTACAGCCGTTAGAGGTCAGCTTTGTTGCCGTTGTATTGATTGAAAAATTGGTGTTCAATGTAGCCGACGAAAAGATTGGCGTAGCTGGGTCCCATTTTGGTACCCATGGCCAGTTGGCCACACCATTGGTTAGTTCATAATACCTATCAACGAATGAAGAACATTTTAGTGTTAAAGCTAGTTCAGCCAGGGGGAGCAGTGTTTTCGAGCTTGGTTCCATAACAGTACGTAAATCAAAAAATGTTTGAGGGCTACGCCGGCTAGAAGACCTTCGCCATTATTGATGACGGTGTAAAGAGATATAATATCCATAGTGAAAATAACTTTGTACTTCGCCCAGGAAATTGAAATTGCGAAACTGATTTGAAGTGCGCGTTGACTGTGTTTGACAAATGACGGTGAAGATCTGACGATAGGTGCCATAATTTTGTCTAAATAGCTATAGAGATGAGCTCGGTAGGGCAACTACACGCAGAGAAAAGAGGTCGGCCTGGGTTGTTAGGTTTGTGAATTTTAGGTAAAAAGTAAAATACATGAAGTCCTAGGAGTGGTGATGATGTGATTAGTAGCAGTAGCCGGCAATTCTTGTTTGACTGCTGAAGATCGTTAATAGTGTTCTGCATGGAGAATATTTTGGTTAGTGGAAGTGAGATAAGAGTTGTCAGAAAGTTGCCGCAAAGCTTCTTTTTGGGTAGAGGTCGGCCCGCCAAACAACTAAAGCGCCGCCTTTGTTGGCCGCTTTGACAGTTATGTCTCTGCGCTTACTAAGATTTTCTAGCGCCACCCTCTCTTCCGAAGAAAGGTTGGAAAATTTGGTGTTACGATTGAAGTTAAGTTTATTGACGTCATGACGGCATTTATTGATGAAAAAATCTAAAGAGGCGAACTGGCCTTCTGGGGGAGTCCACTTCGATTTTCGAGTCTGAAGAGTCCCGAAAATATCTTTGTCCGAGGTGTTAGAATCATCCTCTTTGTAATGGAAAATGCTTTACGTTGAAGCGGCGAAGAAATTTTTCAACATCTTGCTTAACCGAGAACTCGTCAAGTTTTTGGGATATAGGAACAAAATTCAAGCCCTTACTGAGGACGGATTTCTCCGCGTCGGAAAGCGGAAGATTTTCTGCGGGAATAGCGATGTTTCTTGTTTACAAACATTGATGACATATTTCTATTGATATTCAAATTTGCCAGCCACTGAACAATAGCATGCATTGTTTCAACAGCCAATAAACCTCTGGTTGACACATTTATGACAATAGGTGACGTAACGAGAAACATCGCTATAGTAACTACGGTGCTAAGACTTTCAAGTGACGAGTCACAAGTATTCGAAGGACCTGCAAATATTGTTCAAGTTTATGAGCCCTAATTTCGTGTAAATGGTTAAAAAGTTTTGACCTCCTGGATTTTGGTGCGAATAGATTGTACTAAGATAGCTGGACAGATTTTGGACAGTTCAGAGCGACATTGTAGAATTTGTTTGTTGAGGCCGTCACGTTTTTGGCACATAGCTCTGATAGTAATCCTCATAATGTTACGCCAAAAAGAATTTTGAGCAGACTGAATTTGGCGAAGATATTGACTAAAATGAGAAAGAGAAGATGCATGAAAATTGGAGCGAAAACCCTTGAGAATAACTTTAGAGTGGAGGCAACGGCCGATGAAGTTGATGTGACAACAAAACCTTGTTTTAGCGAAGATAGTTTATCAGAATGGCCAAACGGAAAGCTAAATTTTACTAATAGGGGGGAAGGAAAAAGATAACTTACGATTTCCTGGCGTAACTCCTCGGTGAGTGTCTTCAGGCTTGGCATCGTCTTGTGGTCGGTCTTCTGGTCTGAAATCTGTGGAATGAAGCATACTAAGGCAAGACGTTAGTGGTCGCAGCGATAAACAACAAACGAATAAAGGGGATAAGTTTCTAATGTTGAACATTCACATGTAACTCACAACAAATTAGCATACGTAGCTTGTTGCACGTGCATTTGCAAAGTGCAGTAAACTAGCATATCTACCTTGTTACTTAAGACTTTGACATTTCGCAATGAAAGCAATATCTTTATCGAGAGCACCACGCTATCAACACTAAAGAAACTGTGGTGCTGCGTCGGAAGGAGCATTACAAGATAATTTGGTTTTATCAGCTGTGTTGATAATGTGAATTGGCCTCGTAAAGAGATTCGGGAGCTGGCGTTTCCAACGTTAGCCCTTCGACAGAGCGAATCGAGGAATTGTGGGTTGTGTGTGGTTTATATACCGAAATATGGAGCTACGCTATTGGTTTGTGCCTGGCGTGAAAAACAACAGCGTAAATTAGTTGAACGGAAAAGCGTTCGTTGATACAGTGAAGATTAAGAGTGTCGATTTGAAAAATAAATTTTTGTTCTAGAGTTTTGAATTAAATTAACCTTATACATGAACCGGTGCGAGCAGAATGTGTTCTCCCGGACTTTGACCGTCAAAAACTTTTGCAATATAGCAAAGATATCAGTGACGTCACCTATTGTTATTAATATGCCAACCAGAGAACTATTGGCTAGTGAAACAAAGAGTTCTTTTATTTAACGTTTTCAACATTTAAATAACAAAAACAATGTTTGTAAACAAATATCTTTGCTATTAAAAGCTGACAAACTTTGAGACTTTGTTGGACATGCTATTGTTCTTGCAATTGGAGTGTGATATTTCATGACAACAACAACAATCTTTATTCGTGCCCAGAAATTACACAGTATAGACTTAAATACAAGAGATAAAAAAAAATTACAAAAGAAAAGAGCACAGCCACTTAGAAATAGCAAAGCTAATCGAGCTAAGTGGCTGGGCCAAGCGGAAAGAAATTTGCTAATACGCCTACTGAACATAGAACAATGGACACAGTTACCGTTCACACACACGCGCACACACAAATAACATTTATAGACAAGGGGATGTGCACACGCAAAAACTGGAAAATAAAAGTACTTCATTGAACCAGTCAGTAGTTCCCCCAGATATAAGTGATTCCTTTAGGAGGATTTTAAAACAGGTGCGACTTTTAGATTTTAGTGAGTCTTCAATGGAATTCCAAACTTTAACTCCAGAAAAACGAATGTTAAATTTGCCATGGCAACAGAATTTTGGCCTCAGGGTTTGGATTTCCTTCGAATTTAGCGGTTACTTTTACATTTTTTGCGACTCCTTTACCTCTGTGTCATGGAATTTGATTAGCTTTGAGACCTTTTCTTGGTTTCGTTATGACCCAGAACAATCACCCGTGAGATTGGGGATCTAAGATGGCTACGAAACACCATGAACTAATAAGCAACGTTCGATATATCAATATTCAAGTGTGGATCCGAGGCTTTCGGGTCAAAATTACAAATTATAAAGTTTCTTTCGACAGCTAATTTTGGTATTTCTATTTACAATTGAGGCCTTCGTTGCATATTTAGCTTAAGCACGTTTTTACAGGCATTGGCGGTCTGAACGGATCTAGACAATCGCGAATTTCCTTGGTAAAATATAAATTAATTTTTTACTTGGTGTCGTTCCCGGCGTCGTCGTCGTGGTTGCTTAAGCTCCCTATTGATATATCGAACGTGGCCTGTTATTACGTGATATGGCGTCATCCTCTCACGTTACTCATGTCATAGGATAAACTTTTGGATGCATTGTACACTCACACTTAAAGTGCCCGTATCGTCAAAATTTTTATTTTCCCATCTGATCCTATATTCCATGCCGTAAGCTTTGGCGAAAAAAAATTTCGATTTGGATAAAAAGCGATTTTTCTATGAAGTTTTAAAAACCTGAAAATCCTATTTTATTGCGGTCTACCCGTGCCGCTGATCACATCATCGACGTGCTCAGATTTGTGACGTAGATTAAGGAACACGTGACTTCAGGCTTGACTTTTCTCGCTTGTTTTACCTCTGTAAATTTAGCTTCGCAGTCTATGCAAAATGCATAGACTATGCATTTAGTATGAACTACCACTGGTTTAATTTACAGAGTTAAAACAAGCGAAATAAGTCAGCCTGAAGTCACGTGTTCTTAATCTACGTCCCAACCCATTCCAAACCAGGGGAAGACTGGTGCGTATGGTGAACCAAAATGGCGGCAAATTTGAACGTTTTTAAAACTTCTAAAAAAGATTGCATTTTATCCAAATCGCATTTTTCTTTCGCAGAAGTTCATTGGGTGATATATAGAATCAGATAAGAAAATAAAAATTTTGATGATATGGGCACTTTAAGGTGATTCCTCAGTATTGCATTGCGCATCCCTACTGTGCACGATTTTTGCGTCATTAGCGCGCGCAAATGAGCGCGTGCAGGTGCAAAACGTAAGAAAATTCCCACAAGCAAGGCTTGACAGCGAAATAAAAGCTCGTTTTCTCTTAAACGGGCATGGTCACCTATACTTTTTATTACATAATAGTAGTGCCCATGTTATCCTCTTTAATCTAAAAGAATTTTAAAAAAAAATTATCGGAAGGAAAAAAAGATATAGCTGAAACCGTGCACAAAACCGTTACTCTAGGATGTAAATTATGACCACGAAAACATCGACTCGACGAACGCATTTCGTCTACCTCGTTTTAAATGGTGCGATTTTTTCAACAAATTTTATATGATATTGTTCCATATGTTCCATGTTTTCTCCCTGTCAAGTTTTCTTCCCAGTGTTACTTCGATAAACTGTCCTTTCAGCTACAGCAAAATGTAACGTGGACCAGTAAATAAGGCGCGAGATTAGCACGAGTACAGGCATAAATGGGGCAAGATTGGTTCATCATATCTCTTTTGCGAGAATGGTGACCTATCTTTTTTATTTTATTTTTCAAAACAGTGCTTTGTAGGGAACATTCAGAGAAGGGTAAAAAAAAATTCATCGATAAATTTTATTTATAAGGAATCACCTTAAGCTCAGTGAGCCTTAGCGACCGAATCCCTGAAGTTTTCAAGAATCCCCAAAGAACTCGCCAAAGTTTGAGTGGAGTTTGAAGTCAAATTTTCAGTCTTTCCTCCTCTGGCAAATTAATTGACATTATCAGTTTCAGTCAACAAAGTAGTATAGAAATCTTCGTTCACACAACAACAAACATCTCTTGTCACAATCACACAGTGCGTGTTTTTGCCAAAACTCGCCCTGAATAGCTTGGCTTTCAATATCAACGATAGACGGGCTTCCGAATGAACAATATTTATTTGAGTACAGTTAACAGACACAGATTAGAATATTTATGGAATATGTTTTTGAAACTGTGCATGCTTCATCAATATTTTTTTAAAAAATAAAAAAAGTCTCTTCTTGTCGACAAACTTGCATTACAAATGAGCGAGCTTTGACGCGCTAACTAACCGTCAAAAATAATATCAATATCTCTTTGTGCCTATCAGCTGGATACATAATCAGCTCGATACATAATTTAAGTAATATATCAAACACGAGAGACAGTGTTTCATCGGGATATCCAAACACCGAGAAGAGAGTTGAAAATGCGACGCGCAGCGAAGTATTTTTAACGATATTCGAGGTGTTTGGATAGTTGATGAAACACTGTCTCGAGTGTTTGATTTATCTTCTCAATCGAAACAAAAACTTAAGAGTAAAAAGACCATGCTAATTAAGACCGGGTATCCAAACCTCCTTCACGCTTGTGATTTTCTTTGTTCTAACATTGAGTTTGAGGATGAAGAGTCCAAAGACGTGTGCGTTGGAGGCTGCGGCTCAGATTAATTGTGTCCTATATCGTCAAGTCGAGGATACTGCTTCAGTCAAATAAACATGTATATTTTATCAGGAAATCTCACTGACGTCGGTTAGACATGGGCTGCGTCGTCACTCTCACTTTTGTTTTTCTTCTGAGAGCTCCAGTGCCGTGTTGGTGGGGTTGCCACATTTCTGTGGCTTGTGGCGGATTTTTTGTTCCCACCTTTCTTGAAGAGATTTCAGTTTTAAATGTTTTTCAAATAAAATCGTCACATTTGTGGCCATTTATCCCAAACAGTTGTTTATCATTCGTTGCCCTACTTTTGTCTTCAGCAAACTAGTGCGAAGCCTTGTGGAGCTCTGGATATATTAATTGAGTTAAATGCCTCGCTATAAAATGTATATTTTATCAATAAATTTTGCTATCATCGAGATCCGTTCAGTTGGTACATAGACACGATCTATATCTGTCTATTCACTAGTTTAGTTCACGAGTGTAATGTCACTGTTCGATTTCAACGCAGTAGAAACACAGCCAGTTGTTGCTGTATATCGTTTTTTCACGTGATATATAAGTCGGTTAATTATATTGAGGAGGACGGTAAAGAAGTGTAAAAGCTCGTTATAACTCATCACGTTTAAACAAAGCCGAAAATCATTACCATGACGATGGCTTGATATCTCATTTTGATAAGCTTAGATTTTTACAATTTCAATTCTCAATTTTCTCATTATATGTCTCCGGCCCTTAGCTTTAGTTTCGATTGAGCAGATATATCAAGAACCGGAGACATATTTTAACAGATCTCCAAACACTTTGAAGTTCATCAGAAATACGGATCAATATCAGTATCTGGGCAAATGCGCACCTACCCCTCCCCTAACCCAACAGTAACACGGAGGGGTAGGTGCGCAGTTGCCCAGATACTGATATTGATCAAAAAATACTCCGCTACACTTGGTATATATTTGGAAATGTGGTGAAACACGGTCTTTAATGTTTGATATATTACATGCAGCGCTACACTTACCTTAATCTGAAATATTGTGAATGAGGTCTGTTAAACAAGCTTCTATTTATGTCCCACGTTTTAAATTTTTGATTGGCTGCAAACAATCTTTTAAATTGCCGACTTAGTGCAATAAATTTTGAGATTCCTCCTTCAAATTCATCACTTGATAGTTGCGTTCCACAGTGACAGAAAGTAGACAAAGAATGAAGTGGCTTGGTGTATTCCTTCTCGTTACAGCGGTGTTTGGAGCATCAGAAAATCCTGAGGGTAAGTCTTAAGTGTCTGTTTAACAAGCAAAAACTGGCTTAATTAATTTTCAGGACAGAGTGCTGAGTTTGCTTTGGTTGTGTTTTTGTTTAGATTTTTTCAGTTAAGAGGGAAACCAATACGATTAAAGACTCATCACTCAACTCGTTTTGTATTAAACAAATAATATTCTCAAGCCTGTAAGATACTGTAAGTCTCAGTAAATTTGCTAAAACTAGGAAGAAGATACAGGAATATAAGTTAACTGCAACGGCTTTAATGTTTTTTTAACGATAATAAAGTTAGGTGTATTGGCAAGGTTCGTTCTTAGATTTAAATTGATTTCTAAGCATTTGATGAGTGATGACAAGAAAAAGGTTAACCATTTTAGTAATATCGGGAATTGAAACGAAAATATTTTACTGAACTGAACTGATACAAACAACAAAAAGAGGAACCTATGATTTTTATTTCACGCCACATAAATTCAAGAATGTGACTAGATGTTTGCATGTTTTCTGAAAATAACCAACGTACTTTTTCCTATTACAACGCATTTGTAAGTTGCACCTTTTGCCATTAGCGCCACTAAAACAGTCATAAAAGTTAAGCCAAATAGAAAAAGTCTTTTTATGCTGGTAAATTCTAATTGATCCACCTGCAACTGAAAACTTCCGACATTTTTGCCAAGCAATAACAGGATAGTGGTGTGGGAGGCGCCGAGTCCTCGTCATAAGTGGGCCCGACTCCAGATCGAAATTTCATTTTTTTTTTAATTTTTCAGCGTGACGCTGATACAGATTAATATAACAAACATAAATTGTGACTGACACTAACTGATGGAAGAACTCTATTTCCAGCTCTGACGTATGTTTAAAGGGCAACAAAATACTGATACTGGTTTAATGCTCCTATTGTATTGACCGTTTATCATGAATCATTTTAGATATTGAATCCCCTGCGGAAGTTGTGTTCGTCGACGGTTGCCGGTAAAGCAAATGTCAGTCTCCCCACCAGGACTGAATATCGAACGTTTTACCACCCTATATGGAAGTTTCAGTTGACTGAACATCACTGTCCGCTCCGCAGTGTGACTTATTGAGAGATGTCGAGAGCTGCATAAAACCCACACAGTGGAAACACATGCTGCAATTGACGTACATGACCCGATTAAGAAGTAACTGACTAGTCAATCTTAAACTGAGATTAAATTTTCTGCATGACTTCACATCAAATTGCGCAAAGAACAAATTCAAAAGAGTATAGTGTACATGCGGATGAAAACGTACGCCCTGAAAAAGAGATGCATCGGTTGATGTGGTTTCATTAATGACGTCAGTACTGATAGCACGCAAGGACAATATACAAATTTCTCGAACCTTTTGATGTTGTTAATGTTTTCAATGAAAGCTTGTTGTTGGTTAAGCACGTCAATACGAGAAGGATATACCGCTAACAGGAGAATATCGAGATTGATGCCATTATAATCTTAACTGCGATGTGATTTTCAGAGGCCAGTTAAATACTACAAAAGTAAGTTTTTATTTCATCGGTAATTCTCGCAAACATATTTTTTAACCAGCGTTCAGTTCCAAACTATGATTAGCCGTCATCCTTCACTGTCTAGAAAATACGCAGTTTAATTTGGTCATTTGACTAGGACTTAAAACCCCTACGTGGAGCCATGATTCTGCGCATTATAAACCCCTTTTCATGATTTTCTCGCTACTGTTGCCACAGTGGTTTGCTTCCATGTTACCGCGACTTTATATCAGGTCAGTGGTTAAGAAAGGGAGCTCTTATTTCTTTAGATTAAAAGTCAATCTTTCTGTCCGTCCTTCCGTGTGTGCGTCTGTCAGTCAGTCATTCAGTCCTTCGGACCGTCCGTCTATCAGCCAGTTAGTCAGTCAGTCGATCAGTCTACCAGGCAGTCAGTCAGTCAGCCAGTCAGTCAGTCATTCAGACTGTCATCAGTCAGTCCGTTGGTCATTTTTGTCATCAATCAATCATTCAATCATTCAGTCGGTCAGTCAGCCAGTAACTCAAATACACTTACGCCAAATTCAGCTAAAGGCAACCGAGGCCATAGACAATAAAATTGGGCAAGCCAAGGAACGATCGAACAATAAGCATTGAAAAAAGGGGGGAAGGGAAGGGGGGAACAATGTATTATTTCTTTAGTCACACTAATCGTAGGCTGATTCATGTTACCTTGCAGAGAATGAAGGCGTCCATGACCCAAATCTGTTTGAGGGAGACATGATCCTTTCAAGAGAGCAGGTTAGGAGGGCTAAGAATGGAGAGGATATTGATAGCTCCCGAAAAAGAGGCGCATCCAGATTCAGAAAGTGGCCAAATGGAGTCGTTTCTTATGTTATCGATGAAAGTCTCAGTGAGTACTCGTTGTCAGTAAATATTATTAACTGCTAGAAAATCAACACTGCTACTACAATACTACGGCTAAAAATTGGTAAAACAAATTTGTTTCACATGGTTGATACGTAATGGTTTTAGAGATAACGAGCTTCTTAATACCCAATGAATAATTTATTTGCTGTTACTCAGGGGTTTTCTTTACCACAACCTCAAAATAAAATAGTGTGTCATTTTATGGGTTCATCATCAGAGTATTGATGAAGAGGTTGAGTAGTTTAGTTGCCTGATAATTAGTTTTCGAAATATAGTTAAAACTTAATCATTCACGCCCGAAGTCATTTCACTCAGGATCGCCAAGAGAACATGAAGGGTAGGAAAGGTCTTATTCCTAAGGTAACTCTCCGGCTAGGTTATTCTTAAACATGGTGCCCAGGTCTTCTCCAAATGAAACCACGCGCGTTGCTTGGATCTGGATGCTTACCTGGAAGATGAAACTGCGTGTAACACCGCTAGGGCTGCATGTTCACGTGACCGAAATTCTTGTTACAAGTTTGGAAGAATTACCAACGGGAATGATCTGAAAAGAACTTCATGAGAGGGTTCGCACTGGATTGGGAATTAGGCTCATATGGGGAATTAACTCTACCACTCTTTATCAGTAACTAATATTCGAGAGTGACTTGTATGTAAGACTAAAATCAACTGGTCTATATTATTTTAGGGGATTCTCGTGCAACGGAAGCCGTTAATGCAGGAATGGAAGAATGGATTATGAAAACATGTATCCGCTTTCAGAAAAGAACAACTGAGCAAGATTTTATCAACTTTACATCTGGCGCCAACCAGCGGGGGTGAGTATGGTTGAACTGAGCACTACTTCATGATCAAAATGTTTGTTTAAGCTGGATGCATAAAGTTTGGCGACCGCACCCGCGCTTGGGACGAATGCTTTAGTGATATGCGCAAGTTTAAAAGAAATCGTTAATGGTTTTCGATGTGACATCAACATGAACATAAAAAGCAAAACTGACAGTTGATTTTCTCGCGTTTCCTTCCGCGAAAATCGCTGCTGGTATAGTGGCTAAATGCACTCTTATAAATCAGTGGTTTTTGTAAAAAAATCCCAACATTAATAAATCGTTTGGCTAAATGAATACTTTGAAATAATAATTGCATATAAAATGCACCTCACTTCATCACCTGGAGTACTTTTTGTCTCCGTCGTTTGACGACCCTACTGGTTGTCGTTTACAATGTAAAGGGAGTTCGTTCAGTCAGTTTGTTGAGGGCAGATCTAGGGTTTTCAAGGTCTACGATTAAAGGTGCACTGTTCGTGAACTTGAAGGCAGTGTGGCCAAGTTGTTAGGGCACTGGATTTGAAATCCATAGTCCGCGGTTCTAACCACTAAATGATACTCTTCTCGGTAATGGCCACGCTTGTTAATAGCCAACACGCCTGCCTCCTGCCAGTTGGGATGTTTAACTATGCCATATTCATTTATCTCGGAAAACCCCATTAGGAAAGTAATAAATTAAAATTGAAATTTTATCTTATTTTTTAAAACCCGTTTTTAGATGCTCATCATTTATTGGTAGAATCGGAGGTAGTCAAGACATAAATCTTGCTCGAGGATGCTGGACCAAGGGAGTTGTTGCACATGAAATTGGTAAATGACAATCCTAAACATTGGATTCCTTTGTATATATTAATCACTTTATTTTTGTTCTTTGTTATAGCGTTCCTTATTACAAATAAGGATTAAAGTAAGCATCATTGATTCGATCTACGTTGGAACTTCGCTCGGAATTTTTAAATTTCAAATAAATATTTGATGCTTTTCAGCCAACACAGCTTAAACGATTCTCTCTTCCCAGGGCATGCAATTGGTTTTTATCATGAACAGTCTCGTCCCGACAGAGACGATTACATAACAGTACAGCAAGAAAACATTATCCCGGGTAAGCATTGGGCTCTGCCGATTTAATAGGACACTTAACAATTTTGTAATTATTTTTTTCTTAACACCAACTTCAAGATCCCTGATATCCCAATTCATTTACTTAGGTTTCGAGTCCAACTTTTTGAAGTATAGCCATTCGAGGATTGATTCCCTTGGTACAGAATACGACTACAGGAGTTTGATGCATTATGGAAGCAGAGCATTCTCCAGGAATGGACTACCAACCATTGTGGTGAAGACTCCAGGGGTGTGTCATTGTAACTGCATGTACTTACTCCCTTACTTCCATTTTGCTAGACATGAAGACTGACTGCTGCCGTGTGAGCTCCATGCTCAATATAAACCAATTTCGATAAATTACAACTCAGCCTAACACAATAAAGCTCAGCACGATGCTCTGTGGAATAAACTTACAAACTCTGTGGTCATTTCCCAAATCTTGGTACTGAGGGCTACTGTTTTAGGCTGAATTTTAATACAAAGCAATTGGTCTATTCTCACACCACCTCCTATCAAAACTAAACACAAAATCAACGAATAGGTTGAGCTTAGGTTTATAAAGATACCATCATGCCATGATTGACAAAGTTTACTGACTGTGCAGAGATGCAGGATACAATACTGTAAATGAATGATGAAATATTGACGGAACAGTCTTAAAAAGTTTACTGTGGCTTTAATTAAATTGATTACCAGATTAAAAATATGTTATAAGGGGCTTAAAAACCTACTGCAAGACGTTTCGGTTGCTTTTGCAACCTTGTTTACCCAATTTTTTTTTTTTAAGCGACACGTCCTGAATAGTTTTGGAGCCAAGAACAACAGATTTTTAATCAAATTATTAAACCATGTCGGGCTACAAACCAAATACTTCTTTTATTATTAATAATGATATTTAATATCATAATGGTATGTTATGAAGAAGTTTTATCTCTCTCCCTTTTCCCCGAAATAAAATGATTCACTTATTAACTTATTACTATTTTAATATTCAAAATTATCATTTTACCTGCTATTTTCGTTGTAAGAAATACAGGGATGGCGCAGTGGTGGGAGTGCTCGCCTCCCACCACTGCGGGGTTTGATTCCCTAACCCGGCGTGATATGTGGGTTAAGTTTGTTGTTGGTTCCAAGAGACGGGTTTTCTCCGGTTACTCCCAAATTCCAATTCGATCCTGGAATGCACGGACATTTCTGCACGAGTTTTTATAACTCCTTGTACTTCGTGGGTAAAAAAACTACACATTTACATAAAATTTAACCGATGAGCAGACCAACTCTTTGTTGGTCTACGGAACAGACCTGTATTTAAGTCCATATGAAACCAAATTGAGTAGAAACATATTGTTACATTTATCGGCATATTTTTTTTACAATCTGTGCAAAATCTAAGTTGATGCTTTGCTCTACAAGGTTACTATTGGTCAGCGGCAAGGTTTAAGTCCCATTGATGCACAGCAAGCAGACCTTCTGTACCAGACAGAGTGTTCAGGGAGAGAAGCAGGAGGAGGTTTGTTGAGTGGTGCTGATTTTATAAACAATGCAAAATTTTTTTTTCAATTCCTTTGTTATCAACAAGTAGGCTCGAAGTCCTGCTAGTCAGTGCTAGAATTGGGATCGAGAGGTACTGCTTCGATCTCTGGCCGTGGCCATTGCGTTGTATTCTTAGGCAAGATAAATTTACAGTGACGTTCTCCACCCAGGCGTAAAAATGACTACTGGCAAATTTTATGTCAATCCCATTCATAAAATCTGGGCTATTAATTACTATTATTAAGCTCTTAATGTACATGAAAAAATTGCTCGATTCTGATTGGCTGAGAGCAGTGCAGTTCAAGTGTAACACCAGAGCAAAAGTGTAATATAAAGTAAAAAAAAAAAGAAACAATATTATTACTGTAATAAAGGAATTAGTTGTCCCACAAATTTATATGGCCGTTTTGTTCGTGTAATGAACTGGCTTATGCATAGAAAAAAAATGCCAGCATTTACATTTATTAGTGTTTTTTTGTACATCATCCCGTAACGAAATCGTCTAATCGTCTAATCCTCTTGCAGTGTCTTGCATAACGTACTGCAGAGCCCGTTAATTCAGGTGAATATCCATTCGAAGGGAAAAGCTATTTCAGTTTAGGTTTGTTTTCTCTCTTTAGGGAGTTGTCAGGATAGCGACAGCAGATGTGGAAATTGGCCTCGTGTCTACTGCATGTTATCCAGATACGTCAGAGACAACTGTAGGAGAAAATGCCAGCGCTGCTAAGCGGGATACAAAGACAGCTCACTTCTTGACTAACAAGTCTATTAAAGGTTTACTCATCGATAAAAGCAACTAGTTTTGCCCTGTTTATTTTACTTTCCGAGTTTTTTGTTTAGTCTGTTGCTGGTTTATTTTTGTCGTCTGTTATTTAATTTTGGTACGTTGTTTAAACTAGCACTCGCTCAAAGAAGTTTGCGACGCCTGTGCAGTACAAGTCTCCAAGACACGACCTCAGCCAGCTAGGATTGGCTTAATTCAAACTGCATAAAAACATTTGAAGAGAGGCTTTAAGTTTCCCAGCCTTACAGGCTAAAAACATACCCAATTCCAGGGCGGATTGCACATGGACCATTAATGATAGAAACGTGTACTATATTTTGTATCACACGGCTTAATCATGGGGATGTCCACAGGTTCGATGATTTTTGCAGGGAGAAAAAAGTATTAATCAGTAGTCTAAAATCATATAAAAGTAAACTTTTCGCGAAATTATTTGCACAAAAAGGAACTATTTGGAGGAGGAAAATGGCAAAATGGTAGCTCTTCAAATATCACCCAAAATAGAGAGTTTGTATGGATTGGGTAGACAAGCCACAAAATTATAAGGGTTTGTATAGAATTTTTGGAACTTTTGTAAGGCTCCCATTTGGACAATTTTCCGCTGAAAACTCTTAAACTTGGTTGGGTAGCTTTACGTTCATAAACATTTCAGTTGAAATGTTTAGATTCTCAATCTAATCAATAAAAAAACTCGCCCCGGTGCTGATCTCACGTTAATTTCTGCAGTGGCCTATGGATTGGGCAAACCATGGTTATCTGATAGCTATAACTGTCCGTTCGTTTTCAGTACCCCCAGGGTGTAAGTTTGAATGTGACATCTACGAGCTGAGCCCGTTACTCAGTTGGCATAGTGATTTAATTTATTCGCTCGAATCAATGAGTTTTCCCCACACAGGATTGACTGCTCAATTGACTTTATTTCTTAACTGAACGCGGTTAGCTATTACACTTGACGTCCAGTGGGTCTAATTTTTGCATTGTTATTAAAATCCAGCTTCCAAATAAAAGATCTTTGACACTCCCTTTACAAATAACAAGTTTGTTCGCGCATTTTTCTGATCTTTCCGCGAGAATTAAGTCCAAAAGGTCTGGATAGTATCAGACATATCGATAGTTTAAGAAACAACACCTCACTTTTTAAATTTAAAACATATTTCGACAGAAACTTCTGTCATCTCCAGTTAAATTATTTAAAAATTTCTTCAGTAATATCTTGCATTGTCATGTTTTCTTTTGTTCTTATAGTTACTTAGCATTTTGGCTCACACTATACGTTCAACTCTACTTTTTTTAACTGAAGATGACAGAAGTTTCTGTCCATACTTAATAGTGGGGACTGGTTATGAAGCCCGGCAAACATCAAAGGAGCAAACAAAGATTCCAAGATTTATGTTGGAAGGTCACGGTCCGCGACTGCACAACCTTTCTACTGGTTAGTTCCTCAGTACAAAGTAAACAACTATTGTGTTTTGTGCAGGGCCAAGGCCAGAAAACAGAACAATAACATACAACAAAGAACTTTGACGAGTTTCATAACCATTTTCCTCTATGAACTATGTTCTGTCGAAACATGTTTTTCAATTTAAAACTGAAGTGCTGTGTTGTTTCAAAAAAAATATAGGATTAAATCCCATAAAAAAAAACCGTCTGCCAAAAACAACATCAACAACAACAGCTTTATTTATCCCTTATTTAAAATTAAAATTAGATTAAATTACAGTGACATAGATGTTAATTAATTTATAAAGGAGCAAACAAAAAGATTTGCTGCGTTCATTAACATTGCTGTAAACCACCAAACCACTTTCGTTTTCTGTTATTTTCAATAATCGTACATTAAAAGTCTGCGAAAAATTATTCCCAGACCAAGAGTAAAGTCCAAAATCCAAATTCGCGAAAATTTGTTCCCTCGAGACTCAAAAAACGGTCCAAAATCCGCGAAATTAAACTCTTGCAAAAATTTCATGCAATTCGGTATTATGCCTAACTATTTTTATTATTATTATTATTATCTTACTGAGACATCATTTCTAGAATCAGACTTAAATTTTTCCAATTGTAGTTACCACATTATTGACATCGTGCAACTCTCCCCTTTTTGATCTTGAAATGTTAATTCTGAACTTAAGGCTGGGTGCCAATGCCTCTGATATTTGTTAAACGAAAAGCTAAATGAAAAAAAAAAACTAAATCTCATTTCAACGGGAAACTAAATTGAAAAGATAAAAACTGATTGGCAGTCTTTTATCTAAGCAAAGTTCATGATTATTTCGCGTGAACAAGAATTTGGCCGAGAAACAACGATGAAACAGGGTTCAGGTTAGTAATTATAAACTTTTAACGAACAAATACTTTCCAGAAGTTGCCAGGAGACACCCCCACGTTATAATCATCGCATTCCCATCGTGTGTTTCCAGGGGTTATCAAAAAGTGATACGAACCAACCACAAAAGCGGAATGGTCGTACAACCTATCTTGATCCCTCAGGTGACCCCATTTGCCAATGTTATAGGAACCATCCCATCCCCATCTGCTGCACAATCCAGCTAAAAACGAGTTATCGTCATCCATTTTCACGTACGAGCCACAGGAGGCTGGCATGGTATCAGTCTGTCCGCTGAAATACTGTACAACAGCTTCACCAGCGCTATTTTTTGTCGTGATCACATGGAACGTGCGCTGTTTTCTGCAGAAGAATCTCAGTTGAGAAAAAGACAAATGTGTTCTCAGCTGATTCATGGCGGTCTTCGTGAGGAACTTCTGAGAGTTGCTCACTCCTCGGTAGGACGTTTCAACTGGGAAATTAAAACGTCTAGAAGAGCTGCCCACCACAACATCAGAAACAAGAAGCCAGCCACCTTAAATCACGAGAAATGATAGTCAATAAAGCCAACATAACTACCTACTGTCGATGTTTTGGTATTGAAAAAACGTTATGACTAACTACTTTCTGACTCGACCCGTGTTATATATAATGCAAACTTTTGACAATTAAGCGCTCGGTTACAATATACAGTACTCTCTACATATAGAATACTTCACAGAAAGTGCGAAGTACGGATTTTTATTCACGAGTTGCAAAACTTTGAAAAACGAACGAGTGAGCGCAGCGAACGAGAGAGTTTTTCAAAGTATTGCAACGAGTGAATAAAATCCGTACAAAGCACTTTCTATGCTGTAAATTGCTTATTGTATATATAGCGGAACAGCAAAAAATTGAAGACTAAATGACCGAATGTAATAAAGAACATACATAACCTAAAATACAATACGGGGAATTTGTTATTAAGGTAATTCCTTAGTATTGCATTGCGCATCCCTACTGCGCACGATTTTCGAGTCATCAGCGCGCGCACACGAGCGCGTGCACGTGCAAAACGTGAGAGATTTCCCTCAAACTAAGCTCGAGAACGGAATAAATTCTCCTTTTCTCTTAAACGAGCACGGTGACCCCCGATTTTTCTTTTAGGTATTTGCTAAGAACAGTCTAATGAAAAACATATTTGAAGAGGAAAAAAGTTTGATAGTAAAACATGAATTTTTTTGGAAAATAGTTCCCAACTGGGTGTATTTTGGCCAAGGCGAGGACTTCAAGTTAGCTACGGAACTGTCCGAAAAAGTGCAATATTCCCGCAACCACGCAATCAATAACGGCTTAAATGAAGCAATACTGCTTATGTCAATAAATGAAGCTTTAGTTTCAAGACAAAACTTTGTCCTTTTCAAGTAACCAAGGTTTAATTCTGTATGAAGGTGATTCGAACGTTTAACGCGCAACCAGTAAAAATACCCCATTTTAAGAGCTTGCTGACGCGTAAACAAGCACGGTGACCCCATTTTTTAATTGCATTTTTATAATGTTCATACCATGAATGCTCATTACGCCAAGTTTCAAAAAAAGTTTGATAGTAGAACAATTTCAAGGGAATTACCTTAAAAACACAAAGTGTGAAATCTTTTCGCTTGTCCGTGACGGCGCTTGGCGCTGTGCAAAGACAAATTCGGACTCTGTTGACCTACGCTGTTTATAGAAATGTTGAATGTTCCTCCTTGAATGTTCGCCTTTGAAATAGAGATAAGACTTGCTGAGGTGACTGCTAGCTGAAGCTGCAATGCTAACGATCAAGATGTTGAATATATTCCGCTGCTGTGTCTGATAGTGAACTAAAACGGGAAGCCGAAGCCACGTTTTTAAAACACAAACTTCAAGCGGGCGCTGATTTCAAGACCACGCTTCTGGGAAGCCATTTGAATGCTTTGCTCTGATTGGCTAAGCTATTCTACTCTGGGTGATGATTGGTTATATTTTAATTCACATGTGAGGAATGCTGTACGCGAAGTTGATTGGAAGTATCGCTTTTCCACTATGAAAATATAGCACCTATAGAATTCTATTTGCAAGATTTAATATCTAAAATTTTCGCTATATATACAATAAATGTAAATATGCACTGTGTTAGTTATAAGCCATTATGAGCCTCTTTTGGGAAAATATGCGAGAAACATTTACCTCCGTCAGTTGTCATGTCACAGTAGACATTTAAAGGGTTTCTATTCTTCTCAGGGTCGATCCAGTATTTGCCGTCTTTTCTAGAGACTCCAAGGTCCCGAATTTCCTTACAGGAATGAGCCGGGTCGTGTGAATACAGACCTAGGGATGCTGCAATAGATAAAGCTTTTAGGCAATAAATATAACTGAGTCTTAGTAAAGTTTAAGGAAAATTAAAACCAAGCAACACCTATTTATATTTATGACGTAAGAAAATGCTCGGTAATTCGACCATTTGCATTACAAAAAAAAATGTTTACTGAATCAAAGCGCTTTTAACATAATGAAGAGTCCAATAAATTCGAGTACCACTAGTTCGGCATGTAGATGAATATTTTCAAACTAAACTGTTTCATTACGATTCCTGAAAAAGTCTAAAAGGGAGGTGCTTTTGTCATGACCAATTCAATTCAATTATTTTATTTTAAATTCAATTTATAGGTCAATGAAAACAGTGAAACGCCAAGAAATGTATAGTCGTAAGGAAATAAAATTTGTCTGTGAGCGGTGACCAAAATAGCTAGAACATTCTAGATAGCCACCGCCATATGGTCAAGGAAATGGCAGCAGAAAGAAAATTCATTTTTAATAAATTATGATCACTACTTAAAATGAAATTAAAAATTTTACAAAAGGAATATTTTCTGTCTTTTTTTTAACCTGCTTTCGTTCAGAACCTTTCCTTACTTGATATTGTCGCGTTTTGAAAACCGTATTTGGCATTGCAGATTGTTTTACTAACCAATGCACTTGAAGCCGTCTCCACGGTAACCAGCTTTGCACCGACATTCATATGAACCTTCGGTATTGACACATTCAGCATACTGGCTGCATTCCATTATTGATGTCTGGCACTCGTCTACATCTGAAAATAGATCATAACTTATTAGGTGTTGTAGTTTGAAGAGACTTTTCTACGATGTCTAGTAATGAAATGAGGAGTAGAACAGTTCACTCCTGAGTTTATGTACTAATGAGATGACTTTACAGGTACTGTTACTTAGCCAAGATTTTCCTATATGGTAATTTTATTATGGTAGGCGAGGCGTGACCGTGCACTGAAGGCCAGGAACTACAAGACACCGGTGCTTGTATCAAAATTCTCAGACTTCAATAAAAATTCATTAAGTTTAAACAAAAGGGAGTCAAGACCGTGGCGGTATTGAATATCTGATGTTAATTAAAATAGCTTTTTCCATTTTGTTTCTCCTTTTCATTTTCTCCTCAGTTTCCCCTTAGTTTCGATTGAGAAGCTTTATCAAACAGTTAAGATATTGTTTGGCCAATTCTCCAAGCTCCTTAAAGTTCATCAAAAATAATCCGCCCTTGCGTCGAATTTTCAACTCTTTTCCCAGTGCTTGGAAATGTGGCGAAACACGGTCTTTCCTGTTTTATGTTGCATAACAAAGATTTATTTCCATCGCTTCTTGGGCGAACAAAGGATAACATGTTGACTTTGATAGTCGTATTTGCTATTTAACAAATAGATTCCATGTTGCCGAGCGTCTGTTCAGCAATAGATCACAGATGACGTCGAAATGTGGTAAGAACAAAAAAGTGGCACACGAGGCGTAGCCGAGTGTGTCACTGATGTTCTTACCACATTTTGGCGTCTTCTGTGATCTATTACTGAATCAG
This sequence comes from Platygyra sinensis, assembly GCA_019787425.1. Lineage (NCBI taxonomy): Eukaryota > Metazoa > Cnidaria > Anthozoa > Scleractinia > Merulinidae > Platygyra > Platygyra sinensis. The sequence goes on from JAHPZR010025458.1 coordinate 89,801, forward strand.
ATGCACGGCAACATGGAATCTATTTGTTTTATATAATAACGAAAAGCCTTTTTTATTTGTTAAATATTTCAACATAACGCGAAAGCCGGCTTTTGCCCCGCCTTTGCCCACTTTGGCGAAGACGAAAAAAAGCCATTTGACGTAATCTATTATCTATACAAAATGAAGCAATTTCATCGGTTACTGTGTGTAGCAAAGAATTGCGATTGGTCGAGAAAAATCACGCCACTGTCAAACCGGCTGTCAAACCTGATGCGAGCGATTGATGCGAGCGTCGCTCCTCGTGGAATGAAAACTTACAGCGAAAGCAGAATTGAACTGCGAAATTTGAAAATCTTGAAGAAAATGCTGGAAAAATCAAGTCAGTTTTTGTCATCGGAGCAGCTCTGTGAGCCGAAAAGCTTGGACGTAACCTTTAAAATTACAGAAGTCGGAAGACCTGTGGTTGCGGTCAACCTAGAGGCCATTTGATTCGAGTTTTGAATGAAAGGAGCGTAAATGACGGTGGAGAGTTTTGTCTTCTGTGGTTAGTGATTCTCAAATCAACTTGATACGGTGTCGGAGACACATTTTAGCTGCTGGTTAGCTATACTTAGCTCGCTGCTGTAGCCTGAAGCAGGCAGGAACATTCGCATCGGGCAGTAAGGTTTATATGTAAGCCTTAAGCTTATTTATATATTTTACCGATTTTAAGAAGTGAAGATTTGATGTTGCATTCCTGACATCAATCAGTGTATCAACAGTTGTTTTGACACTGGGAAAAGTTGAATTTTTTAAATAAACTAATCTCAGAAACATTTTGTTCATTGCGTTTGTTTAATTCGAGATAAAGCAATGGTTCTCGGCTTACCAAGACCAAGTTTGTGCGTTGTTTAGTCTCGCTCGACTGCTGAATGAGACTGCTCGAAAATTATTTCTGTATCATTTTCTAAAAGAAATGGCTTTATCTTTCGCTTCCTGGCTTCTCGAACCCGTTCAATGCCTCGGCAAGACTTTTTTGTACCTTACCTTTTGCCCAGTCACGTAAAATATTATCCTAATTCTCAAAACTTTCCGCCATTTTAAAACGGCAGAGGGAAAAACTTTGTAATGATGACGTCAATCGTGCATCTGTCCTCTAATAGATCATTGGAGAGAACCAATCAAACTGCGATAATAACTTGGTTTGTTATATAAACATATATAGTTCGTATCGTTTCTGGACACATCTCAATAAACAATGATTTCAATCTTACCTTTCTTGCAAGTGTACGGGTGACAATCGCTACACTGAACATCATTCCATTCATAATTATATTTCACACCAAGAGCGTGCACACAATCTTCTTCTCGGTAATTATTTGGCTGATTCTTGGCCCAGGCTGTAAAGTTACCATCTCCTCTATCCACCCAGGTGAAGTTCCCCTCCTTAGATATGTCATTCAATCCCAGCCATGATTTGGCTCCATTATGGCGGTGCTGTATAAAGACATTTTCTTCGTTGTTGTCGACATTAACAAGAACCGAGTTTTCCTGGCGACATTTTGACAGCGCTGTTGTCCAGTTTGTACATGTCTCGCTCGTAAAATAACAAAAACCATTGAAATAGCTCCAACCTGGATAACAGATATCTGCGAAAATAAGAAATGTGTGTTTTTCTTCATTGACAATTGATTCATGATTAATTTGTTGCATATGGATAGCATAAAGCAATTTTGTATGACATCATGAGGTAATTATCTGCTCGCAGGTCAAAAGTGTGAGAGTGCCAACTTGTCACATGCGTTACAACTTTAAATTTCTCTAGAACTTATTAGTCTGTACACCCTTTTCCGATTAGAATTACAATGTTTCAATGGCGTGTTAAATCCACTGTTCTCATCACCGGTTACTTTCTCGTGCAAAAAACATGCAAACTCACTGACCTGTGAGGACAGCATAGCCCACTGACACGGGATCATATCTGGTCTCGTACAGTTCCTTGACACAGGCTCTAAATCCAGATGAATTCATATTCTGAAAATGGAAGGCTTACTGAATTGCTGCTTTTAAGGACAAAACTGAAATTAATGTTTGTTGGTGAAAGACCTTCGACAACATGAATGAAACTCTTTTTCAAACACAAGAGTAACGACCCTAAAAAGCTACTGTAGCTTTCGCTCAAGTGAGGAAAAGGTCAGTCAAACTCAGTGGTAACAGTAAAAGTAAAGATATTGTTTCCCGACTTTGTAGTGCACATAATAAGAAACGAAATACCAGAGTAAAATTTTTAGCCGTCGAAAGCTTTCGACGTTGTCGCAGCGTCTTTCTCAAGTGAACATACATATCGGGAATCTGTTTGTCACGTGAGCTTAATAACAGTTCTTTAATTTCAGAACTGCTTTCATACAGTCGATCAAACTATTTTTTTATTTTTTTATTTCGCCGCCTTAAAATTACAAAGTATTACGGAACAAAAGCTAATCATAAACTTAATTATCATTACTGTATAAATAAAATAAGAGATAATGCTTAATCTGCGGATTTACAAGGAAAAAAGGACGAGTTAAATTAAATTATTGTGTAAAGATATTAATTGAATGAGGCTCAGTAGGATATGAAGAATTATGCAGATCATCAAGGAGGGTGTTATCCAGCAGGCTGCACTTTTTTACCTCGATCCATGTTGTGATACCGTTATGAACTGGTGCAGAATTTCCACTTTCCGTTGTACGGTGATTGGCAGATATCAGAACTGATGGTGTTATATTGTAACTTCTTGTAAAGTGCACAAACTGTAAAGTAAGATAGATAAGTAAACCTTTTGTAATACTTCTTTTCAAACAATTCTGTTTTTAGCTGTTTTTTGGAGCCGGATAATAATATAATACTTTCTTAATTTTTCCCTATGGCACGTGGTTTTAGTAGCTCTGAGTTTTCTCTGCGTAATATGTTTCGGGACATCAAATCAGTGTCTAGGAGTTCCTCCTAACGTAGCTTTCTTTTAAATTTATTCCATGCTTCATTTCAATGCAGTTTTACAATGTTCGTCACCAATTCATATCCAGAAGTGTTTTAAGAGACAGGTGTTAACTTACCTCGCAGTAAGCGTTGTTATCTTCATCTTTTGGTGGGTTTGTGTTTGGATATTTTACAAAGCCGTTCTCACTGAAGAGTGGCTTGTGTAGTTTGGAAAACGCCATCCAGTTCTGTAATAAAGCATAATGTGTTAGTATCTAGTTTCTTCGGGACAAACTGGTTGTGGAAGGTAAGAGATTAGAGGTATTGGGTCGTCATAAATTAGGTGGCCCTTGTTCAACAGGTAGATTAGAATCTGACAGCTGAGAAATATGCCGAAAGTTTAATTGGTAGCTGAGATATATGTCGAAAGTGTAACTGATAGCTTCGAAAGATGCCGAAAGGTGAACTCGTAGCTGCGAAATATGCCAAAAGTTTAATTTTTATAGCTGAAAGATATGCCGAAAGTTTAACTGGTAGCTGCCAAGTATGTGGAAAATTTAGAGAAATCGAGAAATTGCCGAAAGTTTCACGGCATGGCTGAGATTCCATCACCCCTATCGCAGACCTCAATTCTTTCAGCATGTGGTCATATAACGGTTAACTTAAGGTAAAAGTGGAGGAAAAACTATGTGTATAGTGCTGTAAATATGAAAAGCAATGTATCTAGCAGAAAGAAGATAAATACGGACTAACCGACATTCTTCTACACCAGGAGCCATAATCAGGGACGGAGACCGTAAGCGCGCGCCATTTCTAGTATTGGGGTTGGCGCCATGATATGGGACAATTTTTCTATTTTTAGAACAAATTGCGCCATCACCTGCGGCACACGCGCGTACATTGCTGCGAGGATTTTCGCGGATGTCGCGCAGGGGAAACGGCGTCCGTTTATGCTTTTGGCCCTCAACTCGACGCCTTTATAGCTGTTGGAATTTTGCTTAAGTATTTTCGCCGTAAGTTGCTCCAGTTTGAGTGAAGACAGTGCCGAATTTAGGTATGTCCCGCTTTATATATCGCTGACCAAGTTGAGTTTCGCTGCTCCTTTCATAAGAACTCGGCTGTAAGAACTTCACATTACTCCAATCTAAATTTCACATATGAAGAAGATTAACAGCTTTTCCATAACACAGAAAAAAACTACTTGGCTATGTTTGGATATAGCAGCGTTTAGGCCCATTGAGTGACAATAGGTTTATGTCCGTAGATGCTGCGTAGTTTTGTTTGTGTAAAAATCCAATAAATTGTTTGTTGTCTATGCATGAATAAGAGCACCCGCCGATGCGTGTTTTGCACAGCTAGTAAAACATGAAAACGTACATCGAACTTATATAATATCTCTAGTTTTTTAAATATGTTTAAAGTTGATTGAAGTTTGAGAACATATTTAAAGCTTAGCTGAAAATATGTGAATACAGCAGAAATAATAATCAGAAAAGTTACAATGACGCTTTTAATCAACTCGAATAAAGATTTCGATTGAGTCAAAACTCCTTGTCTATTTTATTTTCGCAGCGTAAGGTTTCACTCTGTGAAAGAAACACACATGATGTTAGTAGCCTTTGGACGAACTTTGGTGAAAATTGTTGTAGTATCTCAGCACAAAAGACAACGAAACAAATCTTTTTCACGATTTGTTGACAATCTGAAATCACCGACTCGGACTTGAAAGTGCACGCGCTGCACTATGCAAATGAACTACTCGTACGCGTCTGACTTATTTTTCAAAAGCTTTTGCAAACTCGCCAAACGAGCAGAAACAATAAAAAAACTATCAAAAACAGGTTTTGGTTATGATTAAGCATTGTTCGGCAAACTCACAAATTAACTCGATACCGGAGTAAACAGTTTTCTTACAGAACTTTTCTCTACAGAACAAACACAAAAGTTTACCCGTACAACTAACCGGCGAGCGGATTTTACTCATTCACAGCGCGAAATTAAAGAAATTCTCGACCCTGAAAAACACACCTTTTCCATTAAACCACAGCATAGAAGTATATAGAAGAGCCCTGGTTTTTCTTCTCTGCCTTATTCCCTGCCATTGCTGTGAAAAATCGGCAAGAGAACCTCGCAAATCTCACCAATTCATCACACAACGTGACAACATCCACGCGAGAGTCCAAGACACGTGCGTGGATCAGCGCGGATATATGACGTGAGGATGGCGCAATTTGTTCTAAAAATAGAAAAATTGTCCCATATCATGGGTCCACGCGCATCCCAAGACTTACGGTCTCCGTCCCTGATTATGGCTCCTGTCTACACCCATTTTGGGCACATTTTCACAAGCTGTGAGAAGTGTAGTTATTTAAAGTACCAAACCTCTTAATAACTTTTCATGTTCATAATGGTCCATATGTTAAACACGTACCACATGGATGTCTTCATGCTTTCCATCAAAATTCTGCATTTCACGAAGACAAACTTTGAATGAGTTCTTTGTGGCATCCTCAGTCCAGAGAAGAGCGGCATCATACTCCTTACCAGTCCTTAGATGTTCAGATGTCACAAGAACCACAGGATCCTCCTTAAACTTGTCCTGGATTTAATAAAACAGGACCAACAAAAATTAATTCTCTTCAGAAGAAACTCTTTCGCTTTGTTGAAACCTTTCAGATCCAGTTTTTATACCTATCTAGATGATGAGCAAAAAGAGAGACATACACAAGTTTTAATCATACCTTGGGAAAATTCACATCCGCGCAATTTGTTCCAGACCACCACTTTTGTATCTTGACAATACCCGCCATTCCTTCGACTGGAGCTCCCTGGTACGCCATCCAATCCACAGTAGCATAAGGATTAAAGTTCTTTGTGTTCCTTCCAGCCTGCATCGCACAAACTGTGAAGTTCATCGTGTTAACATCTTCAGTCCACGTGGTAACAGCGTCATGGACAGTTTCGGAGTCATTTAGATAAAAATGACTCACACTAATTTGGACGTAGACTTTTCTGTCAGGATAGAAACGATATGGCGGGAACACAACTGTTTTACAGCTTGAATCAGACCATTTTGGGACCTCTAGTTTTACTCTGTCACGGGCAACTGGGAAACCTGTTTAAGATGCAGTTGAAAGCATAACCTTAATAAGCTGTGTGAATACAATTCGAGATACCACACCTAGACTCGCATTCCCAAAATTATAAATAGATGCAACAAGATGAATAATGGCAAACGAATCAACTTTCACCTTAATAAACTTAGCAAGATTTATGTTTATCAAATTCTACATAACATAACATCAACTTAATTTAGACTTGAATTGAGATGATTTATTCCCTCTTTTAACTTTCCGACACTGTATTTCAAGACTATACTTTTCAAAATGTTGTTCTTTTAAGGTAATTCCCCTGAAATAAAACTGATAATAGATTTTCGTTCAAACTTTGCCCACTCAATATTTATCATATGAGAACTTCAATTTTGAAATAAAAAAGGGGGGTGCCCATACTCATTAAGAAGCACTGGGGCATTGAAAATGACCCATTTTGGCATTATTTAATGCTATTACAAGAACGCATTCCCAGTAATAGTTGTAAATTTTTGTGACCGAGACTGTACTCATGAGAACACGCATTAAACTGGAGTCAATGCATTGTATCGGACACAAATAAACTTTTTAAGTTTGATTTAGACAGACAGCTGAATTCTTGATTAAAATTTCAACCAAATTTCTTGACTTGGTTACCATAGGGCAGAACAGAAAAGAACACAGATTACCTGCTATTTTCGTTATTTATTCAATTTTCAGCAATAGGAATCAGATCAGTCTTTCCTCAAGCAAAGTTTATGATGAGTTGATTACAATGACTGAAAAAAAATTTGGGGTGCCCATGCTCGTTGGTGAGCTATAGCCATTTTCCAACTGACAGCCCTCCATATCAAGGCAAATCCGCCATGTTTTAAATATGCGCGTGCACGCGGTCGCGCTAAATGACGCCATAACTTATGCGCAGAAAGGATGCGCAGTGTAATTGTGAGGAATAACCTTAATAATAAAGAGTCTTAATTTTTCACCTTCGCAGCTTCCAGGATGATAAACTAGATTGTTTTCCAGTCCCCTGCAGTAGCTTAACTGGTGCCAACATTCGTTGTCGTATGTTGTTCCATTCGCAGTACACACTGGATCCTGATAGGAGGGGCAGTCTTCATAGCACACACAGCGAGCGTCATGAGCACCATAAGTCTTACAAACTCCAAATGATGGGCAATGCACGTCAAGGCATGGATTGAGATCTGTGAAAAGTAATTAAGTACAAATGAATGAGTCAGTATTAAAACGTCAGCAATTACCCCAGCCGTCATCTCTTACCGCTTCGTCGACAGAAAATAACTTACGATAATAGAGCTTAGATTTAATCATTAGCTTGTGTTGATAGAACAAGACGCGATGCGGAGTCAGTTCGAAGGATGTCCACTCATCTGTTCGAGGCATCTTAGTTTACTCCACCATATCTTCAGCCATTAGCAGTTGCAGAAAAATGACTAGTTTAAGTGTTGAAGTAATAGAAGTGCTAGATGGAAGACAAAATAATACCTACCTCCAATTACAACGTAGCTAACAGACAAAGGATCGTGTTGCCTTCCTGTTCCTTTCATGTCTTTCACACAAATCCTCATGGAAGTTAGATCAACTTCCTAGAAAAAAAGCAAGTTTTCGATGTTAGTTTTATTACTTTTTCCATTGTCGAGCCTCTCTATAAAGGAGAGCTTCAGTGAGTTTCAGTGTTAACTTGCTGCAGGCAAGTTCTCTAACTGGTTACACATGTATGTACATTACTATTACTAAACACACATGATAGTAAAAGCGAATTTCTTACCTCCACCCAGGCAGTGATTATGTTGTTTTCTTGTGAAACAAGATGACTGGCTTGACGATTGTAATAGTGATTGACAGATACGAGGACAGCAGGCGATGAATAAAAAGTGGTGTTAAAGTCAACTTGCTGTAAAGAGAAATATGGGTTATTGACCAAATGTGAGGTCAAGATGGCGGGATATTGGCCAAGTTCTTTTTTGCGTGTTTATAAAAGAAGCCAATATCCAGCCATCTTGACCGAATAAGCTTAGTCAATAAATGATTTATTATATGGCTTTCGGAAAAATTTTTCTTGCGGGATACAGCGGGTAGTCCCGAGCCGGCAGGATAACTCCATCTTGCCCGCTGGGGTAGACAATCACAGCGCGCGATTTGGTTCATCTTGCCCGCTCACAGAACTAGCCATATAATAAAGATATTTTTTAGTGGAATGACCTGCACGAATGTCTTAACTATTCTCAGGTTTGTTGTTTTCCAAACTGAAGTTATCTGCTTCAGTCAAGTGAAAAATACAGTTGGTCACATGTATGCTAACGAGATGGCAGGGGATAATCAACAGAATGCTAATTTCTAAGTTAACTGACTTCAATATTTCGACCACACTTTATCAGATTTTTCCATTTCCTTTCACGCAGTCGAAAAAAAACAAAGTTTAATTAATGACTGGTACAAAGCCGATTAGAGACGGCAAAAACAACAACAAAATCAACAAACAAACAAACGCATATTTCAAAAGGATGACTGACAGATGCTTTTAAGACACACTGACTTGACAGAATCCATAGTTGTTGTCAGCAATCGGAGCGCCACTGTTAGAGAAAACCGCTTCTCCTGCCAACGAAAAATTAAAACCGGAGCCATTTCCAAGGAAAGCAAGCCAGTCCTGCCAAAACAAAATTAACAAAAAATGTATAGCATCAGTGATGCGTAACAAAGAAAAAATGACATTTTAAACGGGGTACAACTAATCAACTTCCAAATCTCTTTCCAGACAGATTTGGTTTCTTTTAGCAAAGCAAAGGTTGAAGATGGATATTCACTGATTCAATCTCATTTGATCCTCAGGCATTTGTCAAAGAGTTCCAGATCTGCATAAAAAGATGAAGTTTATTCACTCACCACAATTGTGTCTTGGTGTTGTCCATCGAATGGCAAGAATTCTCTGACACAAACTTCGAAACCTACGGAATTCACGTTCTCAAGCCAAACCCACATCGCGTCATCAGGCTTTGTATCACTTGTATACTTAGCTGAGACAAACACAGATGGCCTTCCACTGAAGCTCTGCAAATGTTCACGAATCTGTGTTAGCATGCGGGTTAAATAAGAAATTTCCCAGACATGGCATACGAATAAGTTGTGTTCCAAAGTGGAAGACGGGGAGGGTCAACAGGAAACTGCCATAGCACCGTGGAATGTCCTACCTTGATGTTAGTGCTTACAATGTGATAGAAGGGGCATTAGGGTGGAAGAGCGATAAGCACTGAATATCGGCGGTAACTGTTGTCTATGCTAGACATATGTTTCCTGATTTCCAATTGCCGTTCCAAAGACTTTTGAAATTTCCCAATACCAGGGAGAAAAGTATGGAAGTATTCTGAGAAAGTTAATGTACTGGTCTTGACTTTGTCGTGGTAAAGTTTGTTCGGTCAGATCAGTTTTATGGCATATAGCAACGAACTCCAGGAATTTCATAACATTACATGTGAAGTGGAATTTTGTAAGCGTCGATATTACCAGGCCACCTTGCTTTGCAAACCACATTAAATGTAAAAGTGAAGGTTTGAGTTTGACTTCCTGAAAATGTAGAGTTAATCCGCAAGGTAGATTACTTACATGGAAGATTACAGGGTACGTAAGTAAATTATCAGCGTTAGTTGTGTGAATGTCGAAATCCAAACCTTCAGTCCTAAAACTCATGCAGATAATTGTTTTAAACGGCTTTCTTCAAGTATTCCTGCTTAGGCATAGGTCGCACTTGGCAAATCTTAACTTAATTTCCACCTGACAAATGATGATGATCTCTTACAAGAGCAACCTCAATGGCTGTTTTACCTGATTTAGACGATGAACAAGTTTTTTTTTCTACTTACGTGCTTGAACGCCACTTTGTTGCACTTGGTTTGTGTTGTCCACACTCCATCAATAGTAACACCTCCTTGTATTATTTGTGGATGGGCTTGAAATGCCAGCCAATTGACGACTCCAGTCCCATTTGTTCCAAAGCCTGTCTCACGTGTACACACCTTGAACCCACGTGTTGTCACTGACTGAACCCACATAGCGGAAGGAGAATGAACACGTGAAAACTCCTCGCCATGGCTCATTGACACGTGAACTTGGACCTAAGAAATGTACATTCAGAAGACATAACTAGACATATATGTTACAGTTCGACCGTTTGTTGCGAAAAAAAGAATGTGGACGCCCTGTCGCCTTGTGCTCCATCTTAACGTTAATTGGTAGCCACTGCTATGTTTGCTACAATCAGGCTTCAGCCTTCCTCAAGTTGTACAAAATGTAATTTTAGAGTTGAGACTAGATGAGCCGAAAATTATGAATTACCTAGACAGTTTGGAATAGTGTAAATTATCTTGTAGAAAAAAAGGTAACTGGCATTAAATTGAATCGCTCGATTTATTAAGGATGTATAAATATTAAGTGGTAAGATTAATTTGGTTACCTTACCTTTTCTGATGTACTAAATGGCTCAGGAAATGCAATGTTTTGGCAGCGTGGCAGGTGACAATACAGATTAGGCAAACAGCCATTGCCACAGCTCCAGTCTTGAAACGTTTGTGACACGTTGGATTTGCCAGATTGGAAAGAAATCCCTAAAAAAAGAAAAAGGCAAATATTAGTTTGTTGAAAATACCAGAGCGTCAGGGAGGGTACAAAAGGCTGGGAACAGTTATCAATTGAGAATCGACGCATCAACTTATTTTTCATTTAATACTAGATCTGTGCTTGATTCTCGTTTCCTATTTTTAAGCCTAAAAACAGTAATCTGGTCCACCACCATAGCGAAGTTTTGGCTAATAATTAATGTTGATTAGAATTAAGAGACTTGACTCAATGCGGAAAACGCTCTGTTCTGATGCAATCATATCTAAAGGGGAATTTTATTTAATAATTTTCCAATCAATCAGAGAACTTGTTTTTCACAATTTTCTCTACCCTTTCAATCAAGGTTTTCTTGCTTTTTGTTTAATCATCTCTCAGTGTTGCCGAGATTTAACCCGGCTGCATAGCAGGCGAAAAACGGGGAAGGAGGAGGACTTCTTTCTCTCAATGTTTTTTTCCCAACCCTGTTTACGCCTAGAACGCTGCAGGCTACAGATATTTATATAGCAATGACTTAGTACCTATGAATTTACTTTACTACCCAGAATCCGGCATTAACTGGTTTAACTTTAATAAATTGAGGGCCCGTCCTAACAATGAATGCCGATTAAAGGAGCTGCGTCAGAGTTAAAAAGTTTAAAAAAATTTAGCCTAAATTTTTCAACTTTGTTGTTTGTAATCTGTGTCAATCTTCTCCATCCTCAACCATCTTTGTTTCCTTATGATTTACTATTATCTCTTTAGTGTTTTCCTATGTTTCCTTAAGTATTATTTTCAGGTTTCCTTCGATTTAAAGGTAATTTTGTCGATGGTCAAAATAACTCAAAATACGGTGACGTAGTCCCTTAAAGATCTTCGGGAAAGCACATTTGACTTAAAACCCACAACGCCGAACTGTTCATCCTCGTAATTAAGAGCAATTTTAGTTTTTTAGGGGATTAAGATTCGTGTCTCACCACAATTGTAAAGGAAACAATTTACATGTTGTTTTTCATAACCCCAGCGAGGTCCTCTACGTTCTTATTTCGCAAGATTCTTTATATTTGCCTTTTTTTTCTCTCTTTGGTAAATATGAAGTGAAAATGCAAAAATCCGTAAGTTAGGTGGAAGAGAGCACAAGAAGCTTTTCATTATGAGCAGATCTGCGTGGTAAACATACTTGTAAACTTGGGAATTATCCAACTTTGATTGCACGAAAAGTTACAGCGCGCATAGTTTGGTTAAATTCTGTTATTCGTATTTTGTTGGTACGGGAACGTAAAGTGGGGTAAGGTATAGCGCTAGGGCAAAGTAAAAGAAAGTAGACGGCCTATTCAGCTACTTTTGACAACGGACGGGCCCAGCCGCTAATAAAAACAAAATAATTTGCTCCAGCATGAGATTAATGTTGACCAAGTTGACCTGGTGGTAATGATGACGACGACGAAACATATAATTGTAAATTCCAACAGAGGAAGGTAAACATATGTCCAGCTGCACGCTTTCAGATATAAGCCAAAAAAACAAAAATGACTTCATGGTTTCTAAATGATGCGGTAGACAATCAACTTAAGTACTTTAGTAGTTGAACTTCAGGAATTGAACAGCTTAAACTTGCTAAAGCGATTTTCCCTTGCACAGAGAGACTCGCTAACAATTGGGGTTGGCTTTCAACTTGCCTGGCATCGCCTCAAGAATTCTGTTACTTAAGTCGAAGCTTAACTAAATCGCTTATATCGCCAACTTTACTTTATACTTAGTCGTTCAATCAAGGGTGATTTGACTGCAGTAAGTAACTTAGCACATTTTTTAAACTTGGACCAAACGCAGGTCATGTTTAGTTAAAACACAAGATTGCAAATTGATTCCACAAATGATATCACTAAATGAGTGCAATTCTTATTTATCACAAAAACAAAACTGCTGTTACTTTTTATTGATAACACTAACGGATTTTGGAAATAACTCATGCACCTTGTATTCAAGACGCCTTACTAACAGTGAGTATCTTTAGAAATTATATAGATGATGAGAACATGTTACGTTTGAAGTCTTTATACCGCTTAGCTTTTGTCTGTTTTAGATTAGTGTACGCAGAATGGAAGGACAATAGAGCTGGTGATATATTCCAAGAATGGACCAGCATTCCTTCACGTCACCTTTAGAGGGGAGTTCCATCCCCGTTAAGATCAGAAGAAGGGTGATAAAAATACTTATTGAGGAAATGTATTTGATCACTACCGTTAAAACATTGAATAATCTAACCCATCATGAAAGCTTTGAAATGTTGTAAAGAACGTCTCGCATTTCAGAAGGTTACTTTACGGTCACAAACAGAAAACTTCAAAAATAAGAAGGTGAATTAACTGGGTCTATTTTCTTTTAATCCGCGAGGGATGAAAATGCCGCTTTTTTCGAGAGAGACGTTTCAATAGATGATTGTACAACAGACAATATAAAATGAAAAAAAAAAAAAAAAATTAGTGGAACGTGTCCTAAACAATACTCGCTACTGAGTTCAATGAGTCGTCTCTAAACTGACCTCAACATTGTTGGTTTGTTATTAACCATTTGTATGCATAATAATGCGCTGAAAACTGTGAGAGAACCACAATACAGTTTTTTCTCGAAAATCCATGAAGCGGGCAATATGTTTTCTGTTTTAAGTTTATTTGTGGCAGAACGATTAGGGAACAGGGGGCGTATCGATTTGAGGCATGTTCTTGAAACAACTTTGAAAACAAAGCAGTAACAAATCATCATGATTAACATCTAGTACAACCTTTACAGAGAAACCAACATTTAGAGGTGACGAATTCAACGGCAAGATCGCTAAGATTGTTCACTTCGTTAGTTGGCACACCCACTCATCACTGCCTAAAAAGAGTTCGCACCAAGTGGCACGGAATCTTCGCTTTGGGCATTCTCAAGAAACCAGTTAATTTAAAAGAATTGAGTTTTAAAAGTGCCCACGCACATTCTCACCTTTTGCTGCAAAATTGATATTTACCCAGGTGGCGAAGAACAGCAAAACTGAAAGGAAAGAGCAAGGTCGAATTTCCATTTCAAAGCACCTCATTTTGCAAAGGCATAAGATGCACAATTCTCTGGTTCTGTCAACCTCTTACTTTATAACATCCCTGAAACTGCTTAATATCATATGTTGCTTGGCAGAGAATAGAATCAGGTTTTAAATCGGGTTTAAATCATTTCGAAGAAGACAAGTCATAGTACAGTTAATTCCTCGAGTTTGTCATGAGCTTGGTAAAGATCACGAAAGTAAAAAACTTCGATTGCGACCGCTTTCAATGTGAAAATTCCATCTGCTCAAACTAATGTCATTAAATAACGATTAAAAACGTTATAATATGGAAACTAAAATAGCGGCTGATTCCTGGTTGGGGGAGGAGATCCCGGCGGTACCTAACAAAGTTTAATACCGGGAGGCTCCGCCCCGAGGTCCAACCCGTTACCCTTTTATATACCATTTTGGTAGAAAAAGTAACCCTTTTAAACACCTTTTATTGAAAAAAGGTACCCTTTTCACATACCTACTTCAGGAAGTCTTGTTCTTATTTTCATGTAGTGCTTAATACATAAACTAATACAGCCATAAGGGGCGTCTATTCGAGATATATATTATAATTAAAGACTCCTTTAAATACCTAAATGACCGATTTCCCTAACCTTTCATATACCTCAACTTGTGAAATCCCTACCCTTTTATATACCTAAAGCCTGACAAAGGTACCTCTTTCGGGCGGAGCCTCCCCGTATAGGCCATTATAGAAAGTACCCCCCCCCCCCCCGGAGGAGATTCAGGAATGAAACTCAATTACTCTGTTTAATATGATTAAATGTCTTTTTTGGTCGTGAATCTTCGCTTGAAAGGGGATTTAGATTTGCTTTCTTTTCCTCAGAAAGATGATAAATTGCGGAGTGTTAATTCAAGCAGATTTGCAGTTAATGTTTCACGTGCTTTACATTGTATCACGAATATTCAAAGAAGACAACATCAGAAAGATTAGAAAAATAAAATTGTTTGTAATTTATGTATATGAAAAAAGTATTGAAACTGTTTTGGGAATAATTTCTTGCTTTATTTAATCTACACGAAAGTTAACTGCAAAAGTTAACTGTTACAAAAAAAAAAGAATAGTGAAATAGTCAAAAGTAAAAAAAAAGTCAAATCTAGCTCAAACTTCTGTAACGTGATAACCTTAACACTAAGTAACTCACGATGGACACGGAGTCAACGCGGCGGCGGACACATATATCATAACTCTTTAATCCCAGCATGCTTTGGTCAATGACGAAACTGGCCTCACGTGACAAGGTCACGCTAGACATTACAACGGCTAAGAGAGATCATTGCAAAGTCTACCGTTAATAGAGTGTCTTCATTGTCACGCAATAAAAAAAATGTACTCGTGCTAATCACGCGTGTTATTTATCAGTTCACATTACATTTTGCAGTAACTCGGAGCATAGTTTATTAAAGTAATACTACATACAAAATTTGTGGAAAAATCACACCATTTAAAACGGAGTGGTCATAAAGGATTCGTAAAGTCGTTGTTTTCGCGTTCATAATCTGCATCCCAGAGTAACGGGTTTGTGCACGCTTTTACCTATATCTTTTATTCCCTCAGATAATTTTTTTCTATTTTTTCTTTTTAATCAAAGAGGATAATATGTACGTTCTTATTATGCAATAAAAATATAGGTCAC
Source organism: Platygyra sinensis (assembly GCA_019787425.1). Taxonomy (NCBI): domain Eukaryota; kingdom Metazoa; phylum Cnidaria; class Anthozoa; order Scleractinia; family Merulinidae; genus Platygyra; species Platygyra sinensis. The sequence continues at coordinate 105,154 of JAHPZR010025458.1, forward strand.
TATGCTCGTTTAAAAGAAGAAAGCATCAAAATGCGTTGGTGTCCAATTCAAACGAAGGACGCTAGCGCTATTGCATGAGCTGGAAAGTTGTTAACAGACCCAAATTCAGAGTACCTCCGTTATGCCGGATGTGGATAAAACATCTAGTCAGACAGACAGACAGACAACCTTTATTTAAGCACGATAAGTTAAAAAGCTGTGCAGCTAGTGGCTCTTTCGTTTTGGATTTGAAGTGCCACTGAAACGAAATTTTCGCATCCTCTCCCAGTCCATAGTTTCAAACGTGCTTAAAATCATGGTGAACTTTATTTTGGTCAGATCCTGACAGAAAGTGCTGTTTTTAGCTGACGAAAATCGAGCTTTTGGAGAAAAACTGCGTCTGGGCTCTTGAACCCAGTTTAAGGACCTTGTGACGTCACTGGTTGTATTCAAGCTGGAAGCGCCACAGATTCTCTCTTGTTTCATTTGATTTATTCAAGCTCTTTCTTAATATTGTCGATATCTTGTAGTTTTCTATCTTGTAATTTCTGTCCAACCTTGACAGGAAATACACATATCAGAAGTTGAAGGGCGCCAAAGAGTATTGATCCACCAAAATGACTGCTACAGATTAGAACAGCTCAGTAGGACTTTTGAACATCTTGAGAACACGATTGGAGACTTTGAAGACCGGAGTATAACACGATATATTGTCGTTTGCTTTCCGCCTGGATCTGAAATTTGGCTTCTCGCGTTTATCTTAGATCTATTAACAGGGTTTGAATATATATATCTTATTAGACGTTTTGTTGTGTAGTATCGCTGAGTATTTTTACGAGTTGTGCCGTATTTTGGCGAGCCCGTAGGGCGAGTCAAAATACAAACAACGAGTAAAAATTCTCAGCGATACTACTCAACAAAACGTCTAATAAGAGATTTATTATCCAACACGCCAAACTGGTATACATGTTCTTGCAAGCGAATTTCGTGAATATTTATTTACAGGGAACTCGTCATAGAAGTATGCGAAGTGGAACGGAACTTTCGCGGGAAATCCAGCTAACTGATTGGCCAACGGCAGGAAACCTGTCCAACCGGTCCTCTGGAGTACAAATACCGCGTGATATTTGTACTCGTCTTAAGCGTTATTGTACTCTACGAAGTGCAGTTGGATAATAAATGAATATATCCTCGGCAACTTCACTGCATTAAAAGCGGTAATCGCATCAGCCATCCGCATGCACAATCACAAAGTTATTATAATTACCGGTTCAATTAAATATATATAGACTATAAGGTTCCAAGATCAATAGGCCTTTTGCAACAGTTGGTCACGTGACCGATAATTTCTAAACTTTTAGCTACAGCTAAATGAATTTCAGAGCTGGAAAGAGCATATTTTAAATAACCAGGACACCAATTTTCAGACCAATGCCGTATAAGATTGAGATTTAATGACGATTTGAATATTGCAAAAATTAGAAGGTTTTGTATGGAAGCGAGGAAGCTTTGCCCTCCAGAAACCTTTTCTGTTATTAATCACTACTAAAAGAAGCTGCTGGCATATAACCATTGGAGATAGAAAGAGGGGTAAAATATTAGGAAAAGTGGAAATTTCTAGGCCCTTACACCGTAAGGCAAAGATTTTATGGCAGCTTGAAAACTTGCAAAATTACAAGGATTTGTATGGAAAACCACTGGAGCGTGACTGGAGGGCAAAGCGACTTCTTCTCATACAAATCCTTCTAATTTTTAACGTCCATAAAAATTCCCCCTTAAAAGATATAAACCTGAGAATTTGCATGTAAGCTTATTTGGAACTGTTCTTTCCATTTCTGATAACATTATGCATTACCAATGATTAATCAGTGTGTTCTTGAAAAGCACGTCACGTGACCAACTGTTGCAAAAGGCCTATTCTCTACCTCTTCATGTCTAAGGCTACTGTTCTTAACTGCTCGAACTCTTTTATTAAACAAAAATCTCCCATAAAATAATTTCGCTTCAGTAGCACTTTAAGAATTTGATGACGTCACGTACACACACGCTATTACTTTTAGCTAGCGGCTTTTTACTATAATCACGGTTTTTGAAACGCTTAACAAAAAGTTTTGTGACCGTCATGTAAATGAGTGCATACAAGCCATGGTCCGCTACGGTATAGTCAGTGCTAAGCAGTTTTCCCTCGGTTTGTCGAGGAATTCGCAACTCAGTTCACCTTATTTCTTATTAAAGAGGTTCGCAATGATAAGACAGGGTTTGATCAGGATATATATATGTCTGTCATGAAATCAGTACATTAACAGTAAATTATGTACGTATAATTAGTCACCATTATATACGTCACTAATCAGATAATGTAAGCCTTGGCTGAATGGAATAAACACAAGATCATACACAGTTCAGTCTGATTGATATCTTCAAAAGTATCCTAAGTTTTTAACGAACAAATACTTTCCAGAAGTTGCCAGGGTACACCCCCACGTTATAATCATCGCATTCCCATCGTGTGTTTCCAGGGGTTATCAAAAAGTGAGACGAACCAACCACAAAAGCGGGATGGTCGTACAACCTATCTTGATCCCTCAGGTGACCCCATTTGCCAATGTCATAGGAACCATCATATCCCCATTTACTGCACACTCCAGCTAAAAACGAGTCATCGTCATCCATTTTCACGTACGAACCACAGGAGGTTGGCATGGTATCCGTCTGTCCGCTGAAATACTGTACAACAGCTTCACCAGCGCTATTTTCTGTCGTGACCACATGGAACGTGCGTTGTTTTCTGCAGAAGAATCTCAGTTGAGTAAAAGACAAATGTGTTCTCAGCTGATTGATGGCAGTCTTCGAGAGGAACTTTTGAGAGTTGCTTACTCCTTGGTAGGACGTTTCGACTGGGAAATTAAAACGTCTAGAAGAACTGCCCACCACAACATCAGAGACAAGAAGCCAGCCACCTACACCAAATAAAACCATCAGCATTGAGAACTATACAAGTCTCAAGTTTTATTATTTTTATTATTATTATTATTATTATTATTATTATTATTATTATTATTATTATTATTATTATTATTATTATTACAACAACTGCGATATTGAAATCGCAGCAGCCGAAGGAGCCATTGACATTGTTTAGGGTTGCTTAGCCGAATTGTATATAGAATTTTAAGTTTTGCCATTCGCCTTTTGGATTAATCAGATAATCAGATTGTAAATTCATCGAGATTTTTAATGTTTTCAGCAAAAAAGAAAGGGAAAAAACTTATTTTAATCTTGTTAGTAATTATTATTATTATTATTATTATTATTATTAAATTATTATCATTATCATCATCATCATCATCATCATCATGATCATGATCATCATTATCATTATCATTATCATTATCATTATCATTATCATTATCATTATCATTATCATTATCATTATCATTATTACTACTATTATTACAATAACATTATTCTGAACAACTTACTTGCCGCACTTGTTGAAGATATAGATGTATGCTACAGTGATATTTTGAGAATAAAAATCGTTCGGAACAAAATAACAAACGCAAACCATGCGCCGAATTGGTTGCTATTAAGAACTGTTATTGTTCTTTAAAGGATTTTTTGGGAAATTATGTGCTAATCATGTTCAAAAAAATATATAATTATGTTTCTGGTGTTTGCAAGTCACGCTAGTAGATAAAGCATTCGGATAAAAAAAATACCCTTGCACACCCTTTACGATTTCCCATATCGATACCAGTTTAGCATCATAATCCGGAAAGCATATTTTTTTTGTATATACCTTGACAAAATGTTCGAAAAAATATAATGTAATATATCAAACACGAGGGACAGTGCTTCATCGGGATATCCAAACACCGAGAAGAGAGTTGAAAATACGACGCGCAGCGGAGTATTTTTGACGAAATTCGAGGTGTTTGGATAGCCAGTGAAACACTGTCTCGAGTGTTTTATATATCTTCTCAATCGAAACAAAAACTAAAGAGTAAACGGAGAAGTAAAATCGTCAGAATCTATGCTAACTAAGACCGGGTATCCAGATCTCCTTCACGCTTGTGATTTTCTTTGTTTTAACGTGATGAATTATTAATGAGTTTGAGAAATATATTTTCCAGGGTTTGTGTAGCAGCTACTTTGTAGAATTAAATTACGGGGGATCCAATATTGTTTTCAATTTAACGATAAATTTATTTTAATGTCGTGATATTTTTTTACAATTCTTTTTACATTCGCAGTTAACATACATAAAACATTTACCTCCGTCAGTTGTCATATCACAGTAGACATTTAAAGGGTTTCCATTCTTCTCAGGGTCTATCCAGTACTTGCCGTCTTTTCTAGAGACTCCAAGGTCCCGAATTTCCTTACAGGAATGAGCCGGGTCGTGTGAATACAAGCCTAGCGTTACTGCAACAAATAAGTTATTGGTAAAATTCTATGCAAATTCTAAAATTAGTAAAATTCTATGCAAATGCTGCAATCTGATTGGCTGAGCTACTCGTCTACTATCAGCCATTGGAGTGCAGTGACCAATGGTCGTCCACATACATGTAATGGCAACGCTAACTAGTTTTTCTAATGTTTCGAGGAAGATTTAGAATTATTACAGGATAGTAACATTCTCAAAAACGGTAAAGAAAGTAGACTGACCTTATGCGACTTTAAAAACTCCAATTTTGTCAATGAACCTCACACAAGCGCGCGTGCACAAATGCAAGTTTTAAAAAACAAACAATTCAGTCCTCGCTAATTTTCCAGAGCCTGAAGTCTGATACTAGATTCTGGTTGAGAACCGATTGCAAAGCGTTATTTGAAGGAAAGTTATTTACAAGTTTAATTCTTTTATTCGCTCTCAATTGATAACTGATGACACTTAGTGCATAACTTAACTCGGTTAGTCAGTACGTAACCAATTGCTTGGTTCTCCACTGAAGCGGTGTTAGTTATCACATCCTCGTCCCCAGAGGCCGCGCACCCATTGGTCAGCACCAAGAGACCTCTGGACCGGTCCAACACCGGAAGTGTGCGATTCACGGAGTTTCCTTCAAATCTGACAAATCTGATTGACTGAGAATATGAAACGAACACTCTGTGCATGCTCAGAAAATAGGGTCAGGTTAGAGGCCGCTATTCTTGGTGCTTCCCAAAAAAAATGCTTACATCTGTATCGTTTACTTAATCAAACACTTTCTTAGAGGTAATAAAGACAATCGCCTGCCCGTGCTTGAATGCCCTTGCATGAATGGGAAGACCTTTGGGTATAAAAACCCGGCGGTTCCCAATTCAGCAATCATACATGAAAAACTCTTTGCACTAGAATCTGCTTTGATTTTTTTCCTATAACAACCCATATCTTCTTTAACTATCTCAGCTTACATATATCGATGTAGGTCACAGTTTCCGCCTCAAACACGCCTGCACTTGTTGCAACACAACTGTAGACCCCCCTTATCGCTGATTTTCATGTCTCTTAGGAATAAGACGCCATTGGTTTGCAGACTCCTCCCAGCTGGAAGTTGTTCTCCGTGCTTTTCCCATCTCACGACTGGTTTTGGATCACCGGTAGCACTATACAATTTAACAACAGAGTATCGCCCTCTGTTACATCAACTCTCGCAGGTGGCTTAGTGTGGAAACGAGGACGAGATACAACAACCAATAGGGTTATTTTTTCCGTAGTTCCTAGCAAGTTGACTGCCGAACAGAAATACGTGTCAGAATCAGCCTTGCGAACACTGACAATTTGCAAACTACTGTTGTTATAATGCACTCTTTCTTGGGGTAATGTCCCAGACAATTTTCTCCACGTGACCACCGGTGACGGATGTCCAATCACATTACATGACGGAAAAGTGAAATTACTTCCTTCAATGGCGTAAAGAGGTCCCGGATGAAGAGAAATGCGAGGATGAACTGAAAAGAAGAAAATTTTAATCAATGTAAAATTCGCATCATTTGATATCATGACAGCACTCACAGAATGGTGTTTCCTTTAATCCCTTATCGTTCACGCAAACAACATAAAACCACACTTTTCATGACGAGACTTAAGACACTTTAGGGAAATCGACAGGCCCTTGTAGTCAATTTTAGTGGCCGTTATTTTTTCTGGCTGAACACCAAAAAGAGGCTGATCCTTTCTCGTTAACCGTTAGTTTCACAGGAGAAATGAAAACAGCAGGGGCTGAGAGAGATTCTCCAGGCTCTCCTTTAGCTCCTGGCATGCCTTTGGGCCCCATGCTTCCTTTCTCTCCATTGATTCCTGCTTCTCCTTTCATTCCAACAGGGCCCATAATACCTTGCTTGCCACTTTTCCCGGGATGTCCCATGATTCCTTTATCGCCTTTCTTCCCAGTTCTCCCTTTGTCTCCCCTTTTTCCTCGGGCCCCTTTTTCCTCGGGCTCCTTTTTCTCCTCTTGGTCCAGGTGGGCCGGGAGGGCCTGGGAGTCCATTGGAACACGTGTGACCCTTTGATGAATGGAGCTGTGACAAAAGTTTGTTGATTTTAAGTATCACGTCCGCTGTGCTTTGGTCGCCTGTCGCATTTTTGTTAAAATCAGCATGTCGCTTGTCTCTTTGAGGGTTATTGGGTTGTTCGTCTGAGAAAAAGGAAAAGTTCTCAGCTAATTTGTGCATCAGGGCCACTATCAGAAAAAACGTATGCCGCCGAAGAAAATGTCATACCATGAACTAAAAACTTATGACTGGGGCAGTCGGTGCTCGGGCGGCCGCCTGTTACTAGCTACGACTTTGGTATACACAGCAACTAAAATTCAGATATCGGGACATTGATATCCGAGATGACCTTCTGCACGCACTCGCTGACCATGTTCAGCTTCTCTTGCCACTTTTCTGCTAATAAAGACATGCCTAGTTACTTGCGGTTGATTGATCAATGTTTTTAGATTAAGTGATTATACAGATTAAATCTCTTTAAAAAAATATCTGTCATTCTTGATATGCTGGCGGTTTAAGGCGGGGGTTCACCTGAATTTCAGTGAAATTTTGGTAAGTTTAAAGAGAGGTTGAAAGGGAAAAAAAGGGTTTTGGAACACCACCAGACAGTTACCCGACCGCACAATGGCACCCCAGGTTGTTGGGCAACTGTTTGGAGTGTATCTACCTATTTTTAACTTCAAACTCTAATTTTAAAACAACACCAAATCTTCCAAATTTCCTATTTCCATAAATTTTTACTAATCCTTTAAGAAAAACTATTTATCTCCAAATATACCTAAAAATCACCAAAAAATTTACAAAACGACCCAAAACATAGATATGTGAAATGAGCATAGAGATTCTTGATTGCTTGAAACGTAAACGAGATATTTGCATTAAAAACATAAAACCCAGCCAAAATACGGCTTTCGGTGCACCCCCGCCTTAAAATCCTGCACGTACCCTCTCAAAACTCAAAAATAAAAATGGTATAGGATAATTTTTTTTTCAAAAAGTGCATTTCTTTGTAATTTCAAGAGCAAAACTATCATGTCTTCTTTTTAAAGTTCCGTGTAAACTTGACTAATATAAATATTATCCCGATATTACTTGGCCTCCGATACAGTGAATGCATCGTTTCTAATAAATGCGACACCGAGTCTAAAACAAATTAGCCGGCCCGAAATGTTGCAGGGTGAGACGAAAATGAAAAGATGAGGTCGCCCTTCGGGCAAGCTGTTACTTGAGGTTACTAGCCCGAAGGTCTGAGGAGGTAGCCCGAAATTATAAAGAATGATCAGATTTATTTAATTATGCAAAATACAAGTAATGCTACCAAGCATAGATATAAACTAATTGTTCGTAGTATTTTGATTCTTGAATGTGATTTTCGTTTAACTTCAACCTCAAATCAAACAATGTTTTTACGCTTGACCGCAAGACGTTGCTTTCTGCTACGCACTTTTTGGTATAAAATCTCAATTTATCATCAGAAAAGAGGACCAACGGTGCTTGCCCGTCGGGCAAGCTACGATAAGAAAACGCTAGCCCGACAAGTCATTCCACTAGCCCCGGGCTATCGGACAGCACTTTCGTCGCGCCCTGATGTTGGGTAAGTCTCTCACTATAATGTAACCTTTTAGTGAAAATGAAAAAAATACAACATTCTCTGATGTAAACAGTAAACATAGGCAACCAGAAAGAACAAGCTTACCATGGATCGCATTCTTGAACACTTTTCTGCTTCCATCGTTAAGAATCGTCTTTAGTCTCTCCACTGCTTCTTGAAGCACAATTACTCTTTCCTGGTGCTGATTTAGTACAAGCTCAACTCTGAAAAATCCGCCACAACATAGGAGAACAGGCATCACTAAAATAATGATAGGGAAAGAACCGGTCGCGCTGTTCTTTTGAATAATCATTTTAAAACATTTCACTGCTTGATCGAGTTGAGCCGGGTCTCACTATTAGATCAGACTACTGTCAGCAGCTGTGGCGGCGCGGTGAACTCATGCCCAGTGCACTCGCCTAGCTGGAGCTTTCGAGCGGTCCGGGTGAAAACTTATTGTGTTTTTAGTCAAAATACACAGTACATCTCTCCACGAAGGAATACAGAGAGTACCAGTGACTTTCAAGTTGGGGGTAACCCTGCGATGGATTAGCATCCCATCAAGGGAGGAGGGGGAGGGGGTAGATGAGATACTGCTAAGGTATAAGGGTCGTTCCATACTACCTGAAACCGTGACGTAATAAACACTGGACAGATTTGCCAATTTGCCACTTGGCTCGGATGCAGACTTTACTTCTTATTATCTTACCACCTTCACCGTGATCCCACGTTGGTCGTGTCTTTATGGGATCGGAACGACTTTCCTCGTAGCATGTTTGCTAATGAAGGCTCGGAGACAGAACTTGGGCGAATCCAGGGATGGTTCGGGCACGTGGTTCGTTCAAACCCTCTAAATGAGATGAAAAATTGCTTAAATACATACAGTTGCTGAGAACCTTTGTGGATAGACATTGCTCACAAATAGTATATTTTAGTAAAATCCAACTAGTGGTCTATTATCAATGCTGCGTTCTGATTGGTTGAGCTACTAGTAGGCTATTTGTTAGAGCCCACTAGTAGCGAAAAGCACCGGCTTTGAAAACCAAAACAATGGCTTTAACTAGCGAAAGATGTTTTGTCTCGATATTTTTTTGACCAACTAGTTGGATTTTACTAAAACAATTATTCCTCGAGCCCGAATGGGCTCTGAGTCAATAGCCCATTCGGCCTTCGGCCTCATGGGCTATTGACTCAGAGCCCATTCGGGCTCGAGGAATAATTGTTAACTATCTTCTGAAAAAAGAAAATAACTTAATAAGTGCAAAATTTAAGGCCGATTATTGATGGACGAGAGTCTTTTGTTGGCGCTCAGTCTAAAATCCGTTTCATTTACGCACTTCCTTTTTTATTTGTTTACTTGGTAAAATAACACATGATTCATACTCCTGTCAAATTGTACATGGTGCCAAAACTGGCAGTTCTTCAGTATCGACGGATTTCACAGGTTAAGCGCCATAGATTAGGCCGCGAAGCTCAGCCCTTTGTTAATCAGCTTACCATGCAGTGAGTTGTGTGGTCATTCACAAAGATTTTGACTGCCAGTGGCGCAGGAGACCCCAAGGAAAACTATTTTTCTCAAAGGAGTCAGGGTTTAATTTGAAGTCCGTCTTTCAAGTTATGTCAGCAAATTAATAGTTTTCTTTTTTCGGACAGCTAGTAGCACGTACGCCATCAGGCAGGTTAACGTCATGTTAAATACCTGAGCACAGTACTGGTTTAAAAAGCTCAAAACAGAGATTATTTTTAATTTAAGAACTCCCATTCTCCATGAAAATCCCCTCCCCCACCCCCACCCCCCTCCCCTCCCCCCTCCAGTAGAAAATACACCTAAGGCCATTTGATTTCAATAACAAAAAGAAACCAGAAAAAAAGAGAAAAGGGTGATACTGATAGACATTTGTAGTGGCACATTCCACGGGAAAGTGCTTGGTCCTCTGTTTCGAACTGGTTTTGTTTATTTGTGGAGGTAATACGTAAGGTCCGAGGTTTGAGCCCCAGCCGTACTGGCGGGAGGCGAGCGCCTTACCATTGTGCCATCCCTGCGATAAGATAACAGGACGCGCGACTTAATTGCGGATCAACAGGGAAAATAACAGTTGCAAGGACGTAAGGGATGGTGCTTGTTAAATGTCAGTCTTACGCGACCAACTCAAACGTTCATATCGATCGTTTTAGGTTTTGCTATTGGGTAGTCCTGTCCCGAGAGTCCTGTACGGTTATTTACGGTGTGTTATGATCGAGCGACACTGGGAACCAGCGAGTTGAACGCCTTGCAGTTTAGTTTGTTGTTTGACAACCAGCGTGCTACCATTATTTGTCGACTTCTGAAATCATAGAAGACTTCATTTGCGAAAGATGTTTTGAACAGATCATCTTCTGGAGCGGAACACAGGAGCCTTGATAATTGCTTTCATCACTTCAGCGTTTTTGACGACTTTGACCTGATCAAGAGATCTTTTTTTGGAAACATCTTTCTTGCAGTGTATGCCACGCAGGGTACCGAGCTACAATCCCATGGCATTACGAATTTGGAGAAAGTTAAAGAGAATGGGAATAACTTCTCCACAAGGCATATTCCTCTCTCTAGTTTTCTGGAGCTTATTCATCTGCCTAACTTATTTTATTTACACCGAATCGACCAGGTTCCTCGCTAAGATTGAGGCTAAAAAGTTCGACCTATCTAAACTGTCAAAACTGGGTCCCGGATCAATGGTAGACAATGGAACTTTGCTGGCAAGAAATTTTCGTCGGTTCGATGCTTTGGGCCTCTTCAAGACGTACTGGAATAACAACTCCGCTGTGGAAGACCTTCTGAACTATGTAAAAAGGAGAACACAAAATATTTCTTCCAATATACCTGGGTAACAATGTATGTTTCTTCTACAAAGCATGGGTCCGGCCATCGACTATGGTCCGGCCTACATGTCAGCTCAAGTGTTTTGCAATAGTTGGTTAACATTTTTGCATGTATCTTCATCGTTCAAGAAGTGTTATTAAGCATTGTTTGCCAATGAACCATAAAGTTTTTTTTTACTGGTGAACCTTCTTATTTTCTGCAAACAATCAATTATTTCAAGAACTAGAGAGTTACCGCAACCGTTTACTTATAATTATTTTGAAGTACTATCAGTGTTTTATATGCATTCACTTTGTATAGGTGATTTGGAATGCTATAGCATGCTTTAGAGTTTATGTGAACTAAACAGCTTGGAAAAAGCATTCACCGAACAACATTTATAAATACACACGTTGTAGCATCTTGTAGTGCATGTGATTATTTCCTGAAAAGGGCATGTGAATCACAGAAATATGTGATTACTTTCATTGGTGGTACAAATTCAACTCTCCTGGATTATCTGGGAGTCTACTGGAAACATACAGGGTCTCCCACTCTCCTGTACGAGTCACCAAATCTCCCGGACGAAACAAAAGCACAAAAAATTTTTCGACATAGTTTGGCCCATTTTGGTATTTTGGTGGAAATTAAAATGTAAATTTAAAAAGATTTCCCCCCTGAACAACTTTTTTTCGGGTCAAAAAGGTAACATTAGGAATCTCCCAGAGTTTGGATTTTTTAGGTTGTCTTCTCTGCCGGGATGTAGCGAATGTCACAAAGTTGATTAAGGCTGAATACTCTTATTTTTCTGCTGATTTTGGGGTGAAAATATCGTGAATATCCTTAGTTAAAATAGCATATGACATATCACATACCTTTCAAATGTATTTGGTGTGGATGGTGTTTATAATTTGGAGCCAGCCTGTGGGCATTAAAACCCAATTAGATCAAACACAAAACGTTCTGCAGACTGAAATGTCATTACCATCAAGAATATAGCTAATGCTGCTTACTAGTGCTTTTTGGCCAGTTTTTCCATATAGAGAGTGGAATAATTCATATGATTTTGTGAAAAACAGAATAAATCATATTACATTTGTAACTTTTCAAAACAGAATTATACATGTATTCTTTCCACAATCATGGCCTTGAGTTTATTGTTAAATATTATTCTTAAAAGTGCTTCAAATTTCAGCCACCAAATTCTTAACACACATTCTTATAAAAAAAAAAACAAAGAGTGTATGCATGCATATGGTAAAAAAGAAGCATGTACCGGTATACTGCTATGCTAACTTGATAAAGTTGTAATCCAGGAGATGCTGATTTTATCTTCTTGAGTTTCCTCCCTCGAAGTTTCACTTCTAAGATAATCAAATTTCTGCACGCAACTATCAGCTGATACATTGTAGTTCCTTCACAGAAACACTCTAGATATTGTTTAATAAGAGTGCAATATTGTGGGTGCTGGTTGTTGTCTGTGAAATGACGTTTTGTTTTGTTTTGTTTTCCCTAAGTTCTGGGGAGCATTTAGATGTAGGTAAATGTATAATTAAGTTCCTAAGAAGACTAGAAGAAGGTTTTGACATTAACAAGTTAAAATTATTGAAAAAGAGAGAGAGAGCAGGCTGTAAGCAACTGCAAATTTCCAAATGAAAATTCAGTACATACATGAATGATTTCATCAAAGCATGAAGTTTTTTATATCAAAAGAATAATTGGAAACAAACTGTCATTTGCTTTTACTTTTAAGTTAGAATTCTACGAAAAAATAACTGGACTATTTGCACTGATTTCTATGAAGTGATAGTTGATTTGGTCTTCAGCCTCAACAACTATCACCTCATAGAAATCTTAAGCTCATTATCTAACTGTTAAATAGTATTATTCTAGTTATTTTAGTCCAGTCAAAATGAGATTTTTAGTTGACTAAATGTGACATAGTACATGTACTACATGTAAGTGTTATCCCACTCAAAGTTTCATTTCCTTTGCACTCTGCTTGTCACAAGGTTACAGGTTTAAGTCCTGGTTTGATCATTTAGCTGGAGTGGTTTCTTCAGGTAGACCATGGTTCAACTCATAGGTCATGCTTATAAATAGCCAACTGGTCTGCCCGCCATAAGGTGGGATATTGTTAAGCCTTTTGTAGTTATTTGAAATACTTTCTTCTCTAAATCAGTTAACCACCTAGGTGTAACCAAGTGCATCGACCACTCCAAACAACATTACTTTGATGTCCTGGCATTCTCTTGTTGAAATATAATCCTGATAACATCTTTACCCTCTTCCAGTGAGCACAGGCATGACACCCAAAGCTACCAATATGACTATTATTAATAACACTATGCTCAGATACAGTTTTGTTAAGTTGAAGTTGCCCTTTTCAATTTTACAAATGACATTTGTCTGTGACATGTTCTTGTGATAGTCAGTCAGAGTGCAGCATCATACACGGCTCTGTTCCAGGATACTCTGGAAGTGACAAGTTATATTTTTTAGCCAATGACTCAGGCACAAATCTTCCTCCTAGAAAGTGAAATCTCCCTTGGAAGTGCTTTGCACAAAGCTTTGGAGCTGTCAGGGAAATCAAGAAGTCTGGTTGAATTCCATTTGGATTTCCATCTTCAACATGCCATCCTGATGATTTAAGCAACAAGAAGATTATTATAACGTCCATATCAAGTTGTCATTTTTAAGTGTCTCACAAGTAAATTATTGCTATAGTGGATGAGATTATAAGAATACTGGTTTGTCATGGACTAAGTATGTACAGGACAAAAAGGAGGTTTGACAGTATATACATGGGTTATTGAACAAGCATGAGGTCAAGTTCTTTTCCTTTGTGTTTATGGACCCAGGTGGTGCTGAGGTCCATTACACCCAAAAAAGAATGGGGCCAGTTTATCCAGCCATCTTGACTGAACAAGCTTGGTGGATAAAGGATTTGTAAAAATGTAAAAGAACACTTTTTGTGGATCATAGCAGGTAATCCCGAGCAGGTAATATAGCACTATGCTGCCCACTTGGGGATCCAATCACAGTGCAAGATTTGGTTTATCTTGTCTGCTCACAGAACTAGCCATGTACATATTCCTCGGCACTGCTTTGCAACACCACCAGCACTGTAGATTTAAATGATTATGTATAGAAAGCAATGCAAGCTGATGTGTGTGAAACCACAGCAGATACACTGTAGGATGATGTGAACTGGTCCAGGAAAATCCATGCACACATCAAGAGTTCATTCATTGTGTCGATTATATGGTCTCAGTCAGCCACACCATTTTTGTTTACATGTAAAGAGTTTGGTTATACATGTACTTAGCAAAGCTCTGGCAGCCCAAAGAAAAAGGCTGCCTGCATAGCCCCATATTCAAAGGGCCTGACTACATAATGAATATCAACTCGGGTTGAAATTTCAGCTCAGCTCAACAGGCTGTGGCTTCTGAAACAAATCCTCTTTTATCACATTGTTGATTGCATGGAGAAGGATCCAGCCCAGAGTGCCAAGCAGCCTGGGCTGAAAATCCTAGCCCAGTTTGCCCGGCCACATGGAGCCTGAACATCTGAAAAATCTCATGGAGTTGAAATAGAATTTCAGCCAGAGCTAAAAAGCAAGCTTGGGCATGTGCAGTACGTGATTTTGTTTTCAAGGAAACAAGATGCCTGCTGCTATGAAGGAGAAGTGATTTTGGTGGAATAAAGGTGATAAAAAAGAGAATCTTATTTCTTTCTAATTGAGAAGCTCAGATGGAATATAAGAACACCAACTTCAGTGCAGACAAAGGTTAAACAGCACAAGGCAATGAACTTGGCAAGACATCTTTTCTTTAAAATAGTTAGTTAGGTTATAAAACACCAAAATCATTTCATGAATCTAAAAAGCACGTATAAAAAGAGCAGTTTTAAGCCATCTTTTAATATGCAGATGTGGCCAAAGACAGGTTTTGCTTCAGTTCAATCATCTTGTAGGCTGTTACCATCCCAAAAAGTTGAATATGGAGCACTGCCAAAAGATTAAACTGCAAAAGAAGTAATGCACCTATTTTTTCGATTGGAGTTCTTGGCACCATTTTGATTCTACTGAGACTCTTTGCACACACTTTTTCATATTTGGCACCAAGGATAATTTTTCAGCCCAGGCTGAAGTTTGTCAAGTAATGGTAAACAAAATTCAGCCCCCTAGCTGGACTGAGGCCATACTCCAGCTAGGAGGTTGTCAGAGACATGCAGCTTTGGTTTTTACTGTCCTTCTTTGATATTGAACATGTTTTGATTGTTTGCTGACCAGTATCAAGGGACCATAATGCAGGCTCAAGCTAAGAAATCATCGAGTCCACAAGTTATTTCTCAGCTGATCGTGGACCAAGTGCTGATTTTCAATTGGATCGTGGCATCATGCTATTTTTTGTAATCATGGGCTGGGTTGTTTGGAAGCTGGCTGAAGCTAAACCCAGGATTAAAGGGGCTCAGTCACGGTATTTTGAGTTATTTTGAGCATCGACAAAATTACCGTTAAATTGAAGGAAACCTGAAAATAACACTTCATAAAGATAGGAGAACATCCAAGAGATAATAATAAACCATAAAGGAACAAGGATGGTTAAGGATAGAGACGATTGAGACGGATTGCAAACAACAAATTTGAAAAGTTTAGCTAAACTTTTCAAACCATTTAACCATGACTGAGACCCTTTAAAAGTCAACCAAACTGGAAATCTTTACTATAGAAAAATGTTTTTCACTGCTTTTGTTTTATGTAGTTTGAGATTATTCAAACCCAAAACAGAAGGCAAAACAATGTACAGGAAGCCTTCCCGCAAAGTAAGAAGACTCAAATCACAATTCTCGTTATCTTGGGTTAGCTTAATTAGGCTTTGAACTACTCAGCCCAGCAGCTCCGATTTTAGGTGGGCTGAATCTATATATTATTTTATTTGCAGCATATCAAAACAAAGGAAATCACCATGAAACAACTAATTAAATGATAATTAAGCATATTTTCAGGAACACAACTCACAGTAAAGCAATAAGATTTTGCTTCACCAGACAATATCAGCATTTGATGGATTTGAAAATCGTAGCCTGATCCTTCAAAAACATTCATAAACACTTTTTTGTAATGCTGCAATGAAATAAAGATCAGTAAAGGTGGCATAGTAAACACAAGTTTATTAACTGAGGTAGGTTGGGCCATACAGAAAAGTATTTGACTTGGGCTTGTGATAATTTAAAATTGTATGACCTTTGTTGTAATGTCCTCGCAAATGCTATGACCATGAGTCAAATATTTTCTTGTCTGGTCCGATATTTCTTGTATAAGTTAACAAGCTCACGTTATCTTTTGAATATTGATCTTTCCAACTGACCTGACGGAATATCTACTGAGCAAATAGGAATTTTGACTTCCTTTAATGTTGATAGTACATCTCCAAAAGGTGGTCGGGCATTCCCCTTAAAACTGAAGCCAAAAATGGCATCCACAACCAACTTATACTCGGCATCTATCTGTGTTGCTGTTGGTATATCATTGATGAATGGTATGTTCATTTTTCCACACTGTGTCACAAGATTTTTAAACAGTGGTTTTTCTGATTTCTTGGGATAATATATCATTGGATTGTATCCCTGATGAATGAAAGCAAACATCAATCAAACAACTGGTTAATGACTTTACATACATGTACATGCATATGTACTGTTATTTGAGGACATCAAGTTAGTTCACGGCAGAATTGGGTTAATCTAAATGTCGTTAGTAAAAATATGTGGATAACTAAATATTCTGATGCAAGGTAAAATGCAAGATGACCCGAAAGACATCAAACTATAATGTACCAGTCAAATTGAAGCTTGAACATCCCCCGCCCCCAACCAGGCATTTGCATTTTGGGAAAATTTTTGTTGAAATCCCCCCCTCACCGGGCCGAAAAGCTCTTCAAACGCCCCAACCTGGGAAAATTACTGGATTAGTGTTTTAACTTTTCAGTAGCTTCTATTATGCTTCTGAAGCTGTGTATGTTACCATGGTTTAGTAGAGAACAGATATTTATATATTATACATATAAATCATTCTTAAACACCTTCAAATATGGAAAACAGCTCATGTAAGCATTTGGTTTTCAACCAATCCGCCACAAATACACAATCTTTTCCTTTGAATTCACCAAAGTTTGTTTCTGACCCACATGTTATCAGCATGACTCGTAACATGAAATCGAGGCTAGCCATCAAATTCCCCACTCCCTATGAGTGGTGATCAAATGCCCTCCCTCCCGGGCAGGAAGATGCGTCACATGCCCGGGACATGCCAGGGCGGGGGGTGGGGGGGGGGGGGAATGTTCAAGCTTCGATTTGACTGCTACATAAATGGCAGACTGGGAATAATAAATAATCCATTGTACCAGTAATACACAATGTCAACATTAAATCCCGATTAGGCCTTTCCATTTTATATTTGCGCCTTGAACCAGTAGGAGGGAGGTGAATATACTGTAAAGATCTTGCATATCCAAGGAGGGGTACATGCACATGTATTTCACTATGAGGTGATTCAGGTGGATCCCAGGGGTGTATTTTTCGCACTAAGGTGCAGTATTGCGGTTTATCAAAATATCTTGATAGGATGTTATTTGTTTGAGACTTGATATTTTGATATTTTATTGATATTTGGGTGATAATAGAATGATAATATCGAGGAATCATTTTCATCATAATGTGCATGTCAAATATCAAACTATCATTATCATTTGAGATTATCATGATAGTTGCTCAATAATTTTCGCTTGCAAATTCTGTAATTGTCGCCATCAGTGGTAAATTGAGATATCAAAGTATCACTCTCAAATCTTGAGAATAGCATGGAAAAATATATTTCTGAATAGCAAGCTATAATATCATGTATCACTCTCATTCTCAAATCATGTCTTACGCAAGTGATTTTATCATGTAACAAAGAAGAACAGACACTGACAGTGATTGTTTGATATATCATGATAATATCAAAATTCTCTACATACGTATTCAACTTCGTGATCATTTCCTCCTTTCAATATCTATCAGTAAGAGGCGATATTGTAAAACTAGATTTAGTTACATCAATTTTCGAGTTTTAAGCTTTTTTTCAAGATCGCTGTTGAAAGAGTCATTCACAAACCAAAACAAAATATCGCGTTTGTATTGAGTCATTTTTCTTGTTATCTCAAAGTACTGGTTTAGTCTACGAAATCCTTGCTCACAGGATTCAGGGTCTCTACATACATGTACGTATACAATTTCGTGGTCATTTCCTCTTTTCAATATCTATAAGAGGCGATACTGTAAAACTAGATTTAGTTACATCAATTTTCGAGTTTTAAGCTCTTTTTCAAGATCGCTGTTGAAAGAGTCATTCACGAACCAAAACAAAATATTGCGTTTGTATTGAGTCATTTTTCTTGTTATCTCAAAGTACTGGTTTAGTCTACGAAATCCTTGCTCACAGGATTCAGTGTTGACGCCTTTGATTTTAGAAAACTGGGAGAGATGCGGATGGAATTGACATTTAGGATTGTCTGGAGGCATACAAACAGCTTCAGTGTGTTTGGAAACATGGAAAATGTCTACTAAGAATTTAACGTGTTGAAGTAGTAGTTTGGCGCCTGCACTGCCGTTTTTTGCCTGATTTCTTAGGTACGGCACTAGCGCACATGCTCTGTCGTAACCTAAGTATTTCAATCTTCCAATATCAGCTATATCTCGGGAAAATGTGCGCAAAATGAAAAGAAATACCTGTGTCAGGGATTCGCTGGTGAACATTTCTGTCATGTTCACCACAATTCCACAAGGGCGAATCAGCGCCAGCATACCTGCAGTGGTTTCAAAAAACTGACTCTTCTTATTTCGTCTTTTACATCCTAAGGATGGGGCATCTTCTAGACAGACTTGTTCAGGAAGCAGGCCTACTTCACATTTATCAACATTAAATTCGGGTGGTACTGACAACTCCTCGGCTTCTTGTGACTCCTTCATATGCATTTCGCAAAACTTGGAAGGCTCTTGACTTTTCCCACCCGGCTGGGGAGAATTCGTACAACACTGAAAAATAGGGGGTAAATCTTTACGTATTTTTACTTTAGTGGCCGGCAAAGCACATTTAGATCTTTTTAAATACTCATTGCCATCAACAGTGATATAGCCTTCAGAGCAACCTGGGGTCTTGCAGCTGTGTTGTACCCATTTATTTGGGCGGGAACAAATTTCTTTCCACATAAGCTCGCAAATGTGTTCAATATCTAATCTCTTACTGACAAAGGAAATTTTAAAGCTGATTTCTTCCAGTTTCTGAATTTGGCTGTAGTACTTTATTATAATCCAAATGAACCATGCATCAGCAATTCGTTGCTCATTCAGGTGCCACTCGCCTTCGCTTGTGCGTGTGAATTCCATCATTTCACACAGTCTTTTCTCATCCGTTTCTCGGAAATTCACATTGTAAACTTTCGCTCTGGAGTTGAAAGTTGTACCTGATACCCACAAGTTAGTAGATACATCATTCAAAAGTTTCTTTTCGAATACTGTTTGGCATGTAATTTGTAGGTAGCCTTCATCATCAGTGCCAGTAAGATCTGTGAAAATGCGGCGATTATCACTTGTAATTTTGTAGCTTGGATACCACGTTGTTTTACATTTAGCACATTGACCATGGAATAATGCTGCAACGTAAGTGCCTTTTGTAGTATAGACCAAAGGAAATGAAGGCCTGTTATCCACTTTGATTTTTGAACCACAGCATTCTGTTCTGCAAGGAATCAATACAATTAGCTTGAACGCAGTCTTGCCGCTCCTTTTAAATAGCGCCTCGGCTATATTTACGTGCAGTAAAGAAGGATACTTATTACTGATTAGCCTGTATACCAACTTGCAATTTTCGCGATTTTTCAAGTCATACACCGTTATATTATGTGCTCCTCTCAGGCTCTGATCGAGACATACTTTTGGGGAAGTACTTTCCACATTTTGACTTCGAATTAGCTCACTAATTAATTCCCATCGGTTCGGTGTGGCTTCGGGAAAATGTTTTACTGCAAAAAGCAACGCATTAAGCTCTTCATGGTAAACGTAGACAGAAGGCATATCGTCCTGTCAATGACGCACAAACTGCAACCGGGGCATCGTCTACTTAATGGCCCTTTTCACGGTTAATTTTTTTTCATTTGCATTACAATGTAATCCAAAGTGGATGCGAGACATTTTAGGGGTCAAACTACAAAATTGTCCGAAATTGCTTCACATACATTGTAGATTTGATTGTAATGCAAATGAGCAAAGTTAACCATGAAAAGGGCTATTTGGCCAGAAATTTCAACTAGAATTTAGTATGGCTAATGGAAAATGTGGATGGAGAAAGTAGATGGCAGCAACTTTCACTGCTGTTTGCTTACCGGTTAGCTTTCAGATGTTGTCAAGGGACAGTGTTGTATTGTATTTGGCATTAAAAAAATTTAACACTTAACTGATGGAAAATAAATTATGTGACGCCGCGTAGCTATTGTGTGGGGTAGTTTTCACTGCTGTTTGCTTGCGGTTAGCTTTTATCTGTTGTAAAGGGACAGTGTTGTGTGTCTTGTACTGTATTTGGCATTAAACAAATGTAACAGTTAACTGGTGGAAAAGAAATTACGTAACTCTAGTTATTGTGTAAGGTTGTTTTTCACTGCTGTTTGCTTGCGGTAGGTTTCAGATGTTGTAAAGGGACAGCGCTGTATTGCATTGGGCATTAAACAAATATAACACTTAACTGGTAGAAAATAAATTACGTCACTCTAGTTATTGTGTGAGGTTGTTTTTCACTGCTGTTTGCTTGCGGTAGCTTTCAGATGTTGTAAAGGGACAGCGCTTTATTGCATTTGGCATTAAACAAAGACAATACTTAACTGGTGGAGAAAATTAAGTAACGCTACTTATTGTGTGATGGTTAGCTTTTAGTTGTTGTAAAGGGACAGTGTTTTGCATTTGGCGCTAAACAAATATAATAATTAATTGGTGAAAGAAAATTCCGTAATGCTAGTTATTGTGACCTGGGAACAAGAACAACTTAAAAACAGAAAGTGCGTTCATTTGACAGGCTTTACTTGAAAGAAGTTTCTCAGCCAGTAAGACAGCATGTCTCTTTTGACGAAACTTCCCGAAAACTTGACTAAACAGTTAATTTTCAAACGTATAACTGCAGCTCAATCAATTTCATTTCCATGGCGAGATGTTGCTAACAATACACTTCGGTTGGTGCAAGCCTATTCAAATAGTTTAGGTTGTCCTGACGAGTACATCTTTTTCCCGTTACTCACTATCACCGCGTCGTTTATTGGCACAAATGGTACCTTGAAAATCAATGAGTGTTGGGAGGAGCCATCTATCGTGTGGTTCAATGTTTGCTCGAGGAAAGGTCAGAAAAAAACAGCTGGTCTCAACGTGATAGCAAAACCTGTAATGGATATCCAGCGAGAACTCCAACAGGAATTTAGAGCTTCCAAAGATAACGCGCAAGACCATGAATTACCGAGGCTGATGGTAGACCATTTCTCCTTTGAAAAGCTCCACCAAGTGATGTTTCATAACAAAAATCAGATATTGGGAGCTTATGATGAGCTAACGCAGTTCTATAACATGCTGGATCAGTACAAATCGAATTCCACGATGGACAGAAAAACTCTTTTGGCTTTAAACGGTGGGGGACAGTGGACCAGGGACTTTAAAAACGGTTCATGTACAATGGAAAAAACATGCCTCAACATTACCGGTTTCATTCAGCCAGCGTATGTAGTGAAAATGATGGCTCTTGATGATTTTGACGGGTTTAACGATCGCCAGCTATTTATATGCCCGAAAGAGAGAGACGTGGACTATCAAGAACTTAAACCAAAAGACCCAAATATCCCCAACTTGAAAAGTGTATACGAAATAATAAAGGACTTGCATAGCAACCAAACCACGTATACCTTCTGCCAAGAAGCCCAAGCAAAATTTGAAGAGTATCACGACGATCTGAAGAGGCGAAAACTGGCTATCCCGGATGATGAGAACAGACGCGGGATCATTGCGAAAGCCATAGGGCAAATGGCTCGAGTAAGCATGATATTACATGTGCTGGACTTTGCAGTGGAAGAGGCATTTCAAGAAACTGGAGAGAACCAAGATCTGCGTACGAAACAAATCCCGAAGATGATTTCAGAAAATACAGTACGTGCAGCAATCGCGATTCTCAACCATGTCATAGAGACCAAGTTTGCGCTAATGCCTCCTGAAGAGAAGTTGGAAGATGAGTATAGCATCCAAGCAAGCAATCAAGTGTCTTATCAAGAAAATGCTTCGCAGGGCGTGAATTATGAAGAGATGTTCCATGCAGACATTTTGATTGAACGATATGACAAGTATGTTAAGAAAATTTTGCTATTTAAAGATAGAGTAATAAAGGCAAGTGACATATCAGGTAGGCATCTAATGCCATCAGTAACGACTGCTGACAGTAAAACCAACAAGTACCCAACTGTAGCAGCGGAATCAATTCTTAACTCACTACAGACACTTGGATTTGGGGATATCCAACCGAAAAGTGGCAAGGGACGTGAAAGCTTGTGTTTCCGTAAAAGGAAATGCTCTGAAATGTCGGAAGAAGCTAAGGCAAAGCTTGCAAGACTTGATATTAACGAAGGTGACTATGACAAAGTTTGTCAATAAACATTATGTAACGATAAGGAATAATACTAATGATAAAGACTTTTTGGGAAGGGGGTTGGAAATCGTTTTGGAAAGTATTTAAAAGCTCTGTTTAAATTGTATGAATACCATCATCACAGGAATGTAATAATAATTAGAAGTAATAAAGCTGGAGAATACCACAATTGATCACTCTATTACCGGGTAGAAGAAAACCTTACTTAATAAAAATGTTGTGATAATATCATGATTTATCACTATATCACAGGGGGAAGAAGAAATTCTTACTTAATTAAATATTCTGATAATATCATGATTTATCACTATATCACAGGGGGAAGAAGAAATTCTTACTTAATTAAAATGTTCTGATAATATCATGATTTATCACTATATCACAGGGGAAGAAGAAATTCTTACTTAATTAAATATTCTGATAATATCATGATTTATCACTATATCACAGGGGGAAGAAGAAATTCTTACTTAATTAAATATTCTGATAATATCATGATTTATCACTATATCACAGGGGGAAGAAGAAATTCTTACTTAATTAAATATTCTGATAATATCATGATTTATCACTATATCACAGGGGGAAGAAGAAATTCTTACTTAATTAAATATTCTGATAATATCATGATTTATCACTATATCACAGGGGGAAGAAGAAATTCTTACTTAATTAAATATTCTGATAATATCATGATTTATCACTATATCACAGGAGGAAGAAGAAATTCTTACTTAATTAAATATTCTGATAATATCATGATAAATTATGCTTATATGATAAAAACCACATGTAATGCGGAATATCAAAAAATCAGTCCCTTATAAAACCATTGATTAATCATGATATTATCAACATTGCTTACAAGAAACATACAAGATATTTCTTGATATATCACAAGTGATAATTAGTCATGATATAGTGATAAACCCCAATGCTGCACCTCTCTCATTTTTCGAAAACTGTTGAGGTATTTTCTTCTTATTTGATGCTGTTAAGGGCTTTCACAGGCTGTACATGTGGTCTGCCAATGATTCCTACTGGGACCGGTTGCCAGCTCTTGCATTGCAATTGGACTACAATAAATATCAAAATAGCTCGATCAACTCACGAACATCTTGAGATGCCTCGCTGCTACCAATCCGTCTCCTCCGTTATTTCCAGGGCCACTACAAACCAGAACTTTGGGATGGCTTGTTTCTCGTGGATAAGCCTTGGTTACTGCAACAGCCACACTCAATCCAGCTAACTCCATCAACTGATCAACACTGAATGAATACTCGTTGAAGAGTTCTTGATCTATGTTCTGGGCCTCTTCTTGGCTTAAGTATTTCATGGTTGACCTAACTGTGCAAAAGGTCCTAAAATGGCGAGGAAAGCGACTACAAAGGGAGGAAATTCGGAATATCATAAGAGCACTGATTCCGCCAAAAATACCAAGAACGAAAACTTTCCATGCCATGCCCGCGATGCCAAGGACAGGCGATTATTCAGCGGTCTTCCTTCCTTCCGAGGTGGGGAGGGGAAGGGGTGAGGGGTGGGGTAGAGGGAACCTTTCATACCTCGGGGCCTGGGTACAATCGGTGTATTATGGGATTAACAACACAAGACCCATATATTCAGAAAGAGCACACCGAGCTTTACAAAATCCTTAAGTTTCGTGTAAATTGCGCCAATATTGAACAAGATACAGCCATTCAAAAACGTAAAAATTTAGTAACAAATGTATGGATTGCCGGACACTTGTCCGGAAAATCCATACATATATACATTTTGCGGACACTTGTCCGGAAAGCCATACATTTCTTTGCAAATTTTAAAGTTTTTGAATGGCTGTATCTTGTTCAATATTGGCCCAATTAACACGAAACTTAAAGTTTCTGAATTATATAGGTCTTGTGTTGTTAATCCCATGATACACCGATTGTACCCAGGCCCCCGCAGCCCCGACGTATGAAATCCGGCAATGACTTCTTTTTCTCAAAGTTCCTTTTACAGGTAGCTAGAATATGCCTTGGTTCCCTTGTTCCTTAAGGCGGGGGTACACATGAATTTAAGTGAAATTTTGGTAAGTTTAAAGAGAGGTTGAAAGGGAAAAAAAGGGTTATGGAACACCACCAGACAGTTGCCCGACCGCACAATGGCACCCCAGGTTGTTGGACAACTCCACTGTTTGGAGTGTATCTACCAATTTTTAACTTCAAACCCTAATTTTAAAACAACACCAAATCTTCAAAATTTCCCATTTCCATAAATTTTACTAATCCTTTGAGAAAAACTATTTTTCACCAAATATACCTAAAAATCACCAAAAAATTTACAGACCCAAAATATAGATACGTGAAATGAGCATAGAGATTCTTTATTGCTTGAAACGTAAACGAGATATTTGCATTTAAAACTGGCCCTGAGGGATAATACCCAGCCAAAATACGGCTTTGCTGGCAGTCTGTTTTTCTCTCGAAATTTCAACAGGGATTATGGGGAGAGACTATTTAGCTTAAAGGAGAATGGGGGCGGCCATACCACCCTGTCTCGCCTTCTTCTCTACATAGCCAACGCCATTTGCGTTCGCGATGACTAAACACTCGTCCTAGTGACCCTTAAAGAAAAAACCGGCTGCCAGCAGACTAGAAGAAAAGGGGAAATACATTCGGGTGCGTTGCTTCCTTAATTATCAATGACGTCAACAAACCTAAACGTATACCTTTTATAACTACATTTAATCCATCACTCCCTCACATCTCTAACATCATAAAAAAAATTACAATTTGTTGCTCTCTTCCAACCGCTGCAAAAACGTTTTTCAGCATTTACCTGTTGTAGCCTTCAGACGCTCCCCAACCTCCGTGACTTACTTGTCACAGCTAAAATCTCCTCTAATTCTGCCAACCCACAACTTCCTTCTGGTTCCTTCCGTTGTGGCAGAAACTGCGTTACTTGTCCCTACATTTCTCATGGACTCACTACAAATACCTTCTTTTCCACCGGCGAAACGCGCCCCATAAAGTCTAACATGACCTGTGACACTAAAAACCTCATCTACATGATTCAATGTAACCGCTGCAATTTACAATACATAGGAGAGACGAAACGACGTTTAAAGACCGATTTAATGAGCACCGCCGTACTATAGAAAACCCTAACACCAAATCTAAACCTACTACTGCCGTAGAACATTCCCTATCCTCTCCTAACCACACTGCTAACGACATGCAATCAATACCCATCGAAAAAATCTTCTCTAACCGAGACTCTATTCGCAAGGCCAGGGAGGCTTTTTTAATTCAAAAAGGCAGAACACTAGGTCCTGACGGTCTTAACATCCGTGAAGAAACATTTTAATTGTTTTCTTTTGTTATGTAAATTTATTATTTTATTGCACCATATGTTTATCTTTAACTGTCAACTATTTTTACGTATTTCCGAATATGCTACATGAAAACACGTCCCAATGTAAAACTCCCATTGTACCTGAAGAAGGCTGGTTTGGCCAGCCGAAATATGGTACACCTTCAAAAAATCATTCTACGTTGTGTCGGTTTCTGCCCTCATATTCTCAATTTAATTTGTGAAGTCGATTAGTCACTACATTGATCCAACGTATACCAGCAGGATCATCGTTCCGGTTGCTGCTTAAACATTTTATAGCCTTAATCATTCGACCTGATGCATCTCAGCGTATTCATTGGGACTGAGATAAGTTCCCACTGTCAATGTAAACTACAATGCACATGTCGATGGGAAGCCCTACATATCAAACAAATGAAGTTATTCAACTTTCATTAGACAAATTTTTCATCTTCACTGAAAGAACCTTGGTCTGTAATTGATAACTAGATATAAATATTCCAATAAGATTCGGTATCTGGTTTAAAACGAAGCCACGACGAAACGCGATTTCTCAAAAAAAGAAAAGAAAAGAAAAAAAAAGAACGAAAAAAGCAAGCATGTAAATGAGGAATTTGCATCATGTCCTGCTTTAAATATAACTTGAATTAAAAAAAACCATCTGGTATCATCATGTCGTTCAATGCGGGCTGTATGCTGTCGTAGAACGAAAGGATTCATTTAGGAATCGAGCAGTGCGTCGCATACTCTGAACTCTGAAACTCTAAAAGCCTCAGTCTGTTGTTATAACCACGAAACCGTTTTCAGTTGCTGAGTTAAATTTGAAGTTAATTATTGCGTGGTTGTTTAATGTGGGTTGGCTGCTGTCGAAACATAAAACGGGAGGATTCATCTGAGATGAAGCCGCAGTCGCATCTTCGAGTCAGTTTTAGAAAAGCAAGCACTTTCAATCATTTCAAAGCCTTTCAGTGTAATCATGAAAATATTGCAGCACAGAAACTATATCGATCGTGCGAGATAATACCGCTTTAAAGTGTCCGACATAAATGTAAACTGTCTTTTATCATGGATGAAATTATTATCACCAGATGTTATCCTAATCACCAAATAGCAAATTAAAATAAAAACACTTTTCTCGCTTCAGTATTTTTTGTTTATTAAATCATTCGTTACTCTTAATATTATGTAAAAAATCACTTAAATAAAGTAATGTTTTACGGACCCTGAATAGGTTAACTGTTCTACAAAAATGTACTTGAAATCTATTGTTAATCTCTGAAATATCTTAGAAGACTACAATGCCATTGGATCAAGCAGACAAGAAGGGCCGATTCCTCGGTGATATTAATTTACTTAAAAAGTGCTCTTGAATCCAGACACCCTAAAATAGTCCTCTCTAA
>JAHPZR010025458.1:140000-143429 GCA_019787425.1 Platygyra sinensis
AAAACTAAGAGTTACAAGCCCTGAAATTACAATACTAGTCTAAGTCACAGAAGTGTGTCCGCTTGTAAATATTGCCAGTTGGTAGTTTGCTGGGTATTAAATTATGTTCTTCTTGCTGCGTTGTTCGGAGCTAAAAATACAACAGGCTAGGGGAAAACGCTGCGAAAATGCCGGTGTTTATCAGTCTTGGAAAATGCAATTAACGGTTCGAGACTGAATACATTAGTGTTGGACCGGCCGTACATTATGTAAATAGATATTTAACAATAACACAAAACTTTGTTGACTTCTCAAAGTTTCCTCGTTTAGGGGAAGTTCCCTTGCTAAATTAAAAAGTGTTCTTGGTGGAGCTTCCTCAGTGAACGGACTCATGGACTTGCTGATTAGAGTCACTTGCGTCAACCAAAAAATTTGTTCATTGTTTTGAATGGAGCTATTTTCAAGACTCATCCTGACTCATGACACTGCACTTGAAATGCGTGCGTAAATCGTTTAGCATATCAAAAGCCAGGCTACACCCATTTACTGTGCAGATCAGAGTGTGATTCATTCCTCTCAGTGGAGGTTGAAGCTAAGGGTGGTGCCTTTTGCAGTTCGCAAAGCTACAGAGTTAAACTGGTTATCTGCAACCTCAAGGTATCTATTTTTTTTATTAGCAATTTTGTATTAGCCTTTGGCTTGTGTATACAATTTTGGCTTCAGTCGAAAAGGTCAACCAACTCGGTCTAAGCTTATTTAATTTCTGCATTCATTGCACCAGCGAAACTTGTTCCTCCGTGGCATTATATACCAATAGGTGCATCAGCGTTTCCGTCTAATGATAACAATTATAGATATTTTACTTAGTTTTATGTCGATAAGATGCTAAGACTGTTTTGTAGCAGTTGGTTGTTGAAGATCATTTGTTACGCTGCAAGAACTGAACGCACTCACGCGCGAAGCCCAGTTGTTATATTAGTTCCTAGCAGCATGGATACGAAGGGGTTCTAGACTGAGAGTTATGTTAAATTAAAGAAAATGCTGACTTTTTCTTCTTTTATCTACCGAATAAACTGTGACTGCAAAAAATAACATATTTTGTTGTTCCAGGACTATAACAATTAACTTTGTGTATTTCGCTCTTAATTTGCATAGACTGTGCAAGTCAAATTACCATGGCTTATGAAGGATTCACAACATTTAAAGTCGAGACAAAGGAAGGCGTCGCTTGGGTAACATTTGACTTTCCTCCCGTGAATGTCCAAGGGATACCGATGCTTGATGACCTCAATCGCTTGGCTGAAGCCCTAGAGTCCGATCGTTCCATCAAAGTGGTGGTCTTCCAATCTAGCCACTCAGATATTTTTGTCTGCCACGCAGACATTGATATGCTGGTTGAGATTCCTGCCGCTGAACGCTCCATGGACGAGCCTTTATTATATTTACAACAGGTGTTACAGCGAATAAGTGCACTTCCTCAAGCTACCATTGCTAAAGTAGAGGGAATGGCCCGAGGAGGTGGACACGAATTCATGCTAGCGTGTGACATGCGTTTCGCCGCTCGAGGTAAGGCAGTGTTTATGCAGATGGAAGTGGGTATGGGCATTGTACCATGCGGTGGAGGGACACAGCGGCTTGCGCGCCAAGTTGGAATGGGTCGAGCCATGGAGATCATTCTGGGGGCTCACGACTTCGATGCTGACCTCGCAGAGCGCTATGGAAGCATCAACCGAGCATTGGATCCCGACGAAATTGGACCTTTTGTGGAAGAGCTTGCCAACCGCATAGGTAGATTCTCTGCGGGATCTATCGCTGCCTGCAAGAGATGTGTTTTGAGTGCAGTGGAGACTCCAATAGAAGAAGGCCTGAAGATTGAGGCATACCAGCTGGGACAGGCCATGGCATCGACTCCTGGAGCCAAGAGATTTGCCTATGCCAAAGAAAAAAATTTACAAAATGATCTGGAAACCCAAAAGAATTGGGACAAAGGAGTCATGGACATTCAGTCAATACAGTAACTCATCACTGAACTGGTATTCCTTCAACGAAAGATGATTGTTAATTTCCAGCTGTTATTTTTCATAATTAGTTTCATCTTTTATCGTTATCGTTAAAAAATTCTCCATAGAAGCGAAAGCTGTAGAGTTGTGGAATTCTGCTAATTAAAAGCTGCAGTGTTCTGTATAACGTATGACATCAATGTTCATTTGTTTATAGTCTTAAAGTGTAATTTTAAACCCACGATTTTGCAAAAGCTTGAGTACGAGATTTGATGGATTACACTGTAGTAAAATATAATACCTTGGGTCGGCAGGCTGGTGGTAACGAATGGCACCCCCTTTCCTTACCTGGGGAGGGGGAGGGTAACCCCACAAAAATTGTGTTGGGGTTGTACGGAGTCGTTAGCAAAAACCTTACACTATTTACAGGTAGGAGCAAACTTTGCGATTTTCTCTTCCCTATTTATGACCTGACCAAACATTGAAAGCCCCAGTGAGACCTGACCCCTAAATTAATACCCTGTTCCACACATTCTCTCTAGCTGAGATCGATATTAGTAGGATAGCTACTAATATCAGGCATGCCCAATTCGACACTGGCGTGCAAAAGCCACGGACCCTATTTCTGACCAAAACGGCTAAAAAAAACCTATACATACCCTTTGGGGCCACGCATACCTATAAAGCCCATTTAAGGGAGTACCCATCCCTTCCTCCTGGTGGCACGCTTTGTGACGATAGTTAGTTAAATACATTTCGACCTTTTGAGTTGGCGGATTTGATTGGGGCTCAAAAAATCTCGACTCACATTTTTTTTTCCTTTCATGTTAGAAGTTGAAAGCGGTTATTGGTAATAGCAGGGCTTCAAATAACAGCCAGTCAATGGACAATGCCGGTCAAAAATAGGTTTTGTCCGGTCACAGATGGCCGTACAAATAGTCCGGACATTACGATGGTAAGGCACTGAAATTTAGCGTTTCAGTTTTTTTAAAGGGTTCAATATTATTTGCCTTCGTGAAAAAGATGCGGAAAAATTCGGATACTTTGCTACCAGACCAAGAACTTTTAAAAAAAATGAATCGTAATGGTTATAAAATTTCCCGCTATCGTTGCACTTTTTTTGCTTTGTCATCGGCCCCAAATCATCACTGCAAATAAGTGGGTGTGAACTACTTTATTGTTTATTTTATAATCCGTGTGGGTTTTGTAAACTTGACGTGAGAAGGATAACAAAACCTCTCAGTGTCGGTACTGAGGGTGTGAAAATAACAATAACAAAAAAGCAATTTTACTTTTTATTTGTCTACTTGTCCTACTTCCATTTCCTAGCAGAGAAACAAACCTTTTTAGCAGTAAGCTGACATATGACAACATTTAAACCTTACCCGGTCTATTCTATACGCGATTCATCTCGAACGCCGGGTTGACCGCAATTTTCATTGTGCTACTT
>JAHPZR010025459.1:0-12155 GCA_019787425.1 Platygyra sinensis
ACTGAGAAGATATATCAAACTCTCGAGACAGTGTTTCATCGGCTATCCAAACACCTCGAATTTCGTCAAAAATACTCCGCTGCGCGTCGTATTTTCAACTCTCTTCTCGGTGTTTGGATATCCCGATGAAACACTGTCTCTTGTGTTTGAAATATTGCTTCCTAATACGGTCGTTTTGTTGACCTAATCACCTGCAACCCTGAAACACGTGTGAAGACTTCGGGTGCGGTAGATTCACCGCTTTAACCGATTTCAATATATTAATATTCTCAGTGATTATCTACACCAGTCCTGTCAATGTTAATCAATCGCGGTTGTTTTTTCTGCTCAAAGCTTAAAGTGCCCATATCATCAAAATTTTTATTTTCTTATCTGATTCGATATATCATCCAATGAACTTCTGCGAAAGAAAAATGCGATTTGGATAAAATGAAATCTTTTTTAGAAGTTTTAAAAGCGTTCAAATTTGCCGCCATTTTGGTCTACCATTCACACCAGTCTTCCCCTGGTTTGGAATGAGTTGTGACGTAATTAGGGAACACGTGATTTCGGGCTTGACTTATCTCGCTTGTTTTACCTCTGCAAATTAAACGTAGTAGTTCATACAATATGCTGGAAAGGAGCATTTTGCATAGAATGCGAAGCTAAATTTATAAAGCTAAAACAAGCGAGATAAGTCAAGCCTGAAGTCACGTACGTGTTCCTTAATCTACGTCACAAATCTGAGCACGTCGATGATGATATCAGCAGCACGGGTAGACCGCAATAAAATAGGATTTTCAGGTTTTTAAATTTTCATTAAAAAATCGCTTTCTATCCAAATTGAAAAGTTTTTCGCCAAAGTTCATTGCATGGAAAATAGGATCTGATGGGAAAATAAAAATTTTGACGATATGGGCACTTTAATAAATTATGTATCCAGCAGATACGCACAAATAAAAATTGATATTATTTTTGACAGTTAATTAACGCATCAAAGCTCGCTCATTTGTAATGCAAGTTTGTCGACAAGAAGGGATTTAAAAGAATCGGACGCAAAACGAAAACAGACTTTTTTTATTTTTTAAAAAATATTGATGAAGCATGCATGCACAGTCTCAAAAACATATTCCATAAATATTCTAATCTGTGTCTGTTAACTGAACTCATATAAATATTGTTCATTAGGAAGCCTGTCTATTATTGATATTGAAAACCAAGCTATTCAGTGTGTGTTTTGACAAAAACACGCACTGTGTTAAGGCGGCGAAATACGAGGTACAAAAACCCTCAATTTGTCGCGCAACATTGTTTCGTTGCAAGTTTTCGTCGATATTTCCCGTTTTTCACCATGCGTGATCGACTTGACCGGCAACAAAAACATTTGTTGCGGGTTGAAGAAATGCGGCGCGCTGATTGGTTGATTTGCTAGGGCACGAGCAGATTTGTTGCGCGACAAGTTGTGAGTTTGATGAAAAACGAGCAACAAGGCCAAAATCAGTTGCTCAAAGTAGACCCGCGCTCTATACTCTTCGCAACAACTTTTTTCAACCCGCAACAAATGTTTTTGTTGCGCGACAAGTTGATCACGCAAGGTGAAAACCGGGAAACATCGACAAAAACTTGCAACAAAACAATGTTGCGCGACAAGTTGAGGGTTTTTGTATCTCGTATTTCGCCGCCTTTATTGTTGCCCCCGCAGGGTTTTTGGCCCCAGAGGGCCAAAAACCCGAGGAGGCACCTTAGGACTCCCCGCGTAATAGAGAGAGAAGAGAGAATGTAGGTATTTCCGGTATATAGCCGCAAAAACTCTCGATTTGATGGCTTGCACGCCCGCAAGGGATCGACGTTTTTCCCGCAAACGCTCATGGGGGCCAGCAAAGGGACACGGGCGCGAGGACTTGCGGGATCGGCGTCTTTGCCACGAGCTTTGTCCTTGGTTTAGGTCTCGAGTTCAAGCGTCCCTGAAAAGCGTTTGTATTTGCCGGCCTCCATTACTATTTCAGCTCGATTAAATTAGCTCGCTTCGAAATGGCCGAGATTATGATCTAAAACAAATTGAAAACGCTTTCAGAGATCCTGAAGATGGATTTTGGGGGAAAAACAGCTCAGAGAGTCCTGAAGTATACTAGATCGAAATTCGAGGCCAGTGTGGTTCATTTGCGACTAAATAGCTAAATCAGTATAGTACCTTCCGATCGTCAGAATTACCCAAGGATAACAATAAGGTGACAGGCCTGCGCGACTCCCATTCACGTGTAGTAGCCGCTTAGGAAGTTTTGCTCCTTTTGTATGGTACGATCGGAGGATCTTTGAATATTTCGCTAAGCACTAATCCTGTGTTTTCAGGGAGACATTTCGTCAGGGTAAAGCCGTTAGAGGTCATATTTCTGTGTGGCTTCCGCTGTTATCCGCTTGTAATTTGCAGAGTTTGACACCTCTGTTTTTTTTGCCAGTTTTTTTCTCTTGATATTGCAAGATATGTTTTAGGTTCTCTCAAATGTTAGCTCTGGAGGAATAAAGTTTGAAATATTCCTTTGGCATCTCGTTTATTTGGATGGCTTATTTTCACTGAGTAATCTTACGGCAGGGATCCAAATGTAAATGTTTTGCTGCGTTTTCATTGAGGACAAAAAGCTTGACTCTAATTTGCATATATGGCGACTGTAACGCGATACTTTTGTTTACATTTCACCTCTGTTGTGCTTTCGAGATACGTTTGCTCGTACACTCTTTTCTTTTCTAAGGGTGTTATTTTTCCGGCCCAGACTGAATATTCTTATTTTTCTGCCGATTTTAGGCTGAAAATATTCTTGTATTATTCTTACATTATAGCTTATGGCATTTTCGTTTTATTCAGAATTTATTAGGCTATCAAGTACAAGTGTTTGGTTTCTGGATCTGGATCGCGTTCAGCACATTGTGCATGTACTCTGGACACCACTTTTCGTAGCGAGGCCAAGATGTCACATCAAAATATATTCTTATATAAAAAAGAGTTCATATCAAGACAATTGTTTTTTTTAGTATCCGACTAGAACAATAACGTCCAATATTTTTGTTTCAATGAGCAGAAATAAAAGAAAGCGGGGGCAGCTTTAGTGATAACTATTACTAGTGTTAAGAGATGTTTGTTGTTGTGTGAACGAAGATTTCTAGACTCTTTAGTTGACTGAAAGATAATGTCAATTAATTTGCCGGAGGAGGAAAGACTGAAAATTGGACTTCAAACTCCACTCAAACTTTGGTGAGTTCTTTGGGGATTCTTGAAAACTTCAGGGATTCGGTCGCTGAGGCTCACTGAACTTAAGTGTTAGTGTACAATGCATCCAAAAGTTTATCCTATGACATAAGCAACGTGAGAGGATGACGCCATATCACGTAATAACAGGCCATGTTCGATATATCAATATTCTAACATGGCCTCGAGGTTTTCAGGACAAACTTCTATATTTGGCGTTGTTTTCTTTGTATACAAGTCTCTTTTGGGAATTGAAAGCCGAAAAAAACTTTAAAAATTTGTAATTTTGACCCGAAAGCCTCGGATCCACACTAGAATATTGATATATCGAACGTGGCTCATTAGTTCATGGTGTTTCGTAGCCATCTTAGATCCCCAATCTTGCGGGTGATTGTTCAGGGTCATAAGGAAACCAAGAAAAGCTCTCAAAACTAATCAAATTCCATGACACAGGGGTAAGGAAGTCGCAAAAAATGTAAAGTAACTGCCAAATTCGGAGGAAATCCAAAGCCTGCGGCCATGTTGCCATGAAATATCACACTCCAATTGCAAGAACAATAGCATGTCCAACAAAGTCTCAAAGTTTGTCAGCTTTAATATTGCAAAAGTTTTTGACCGTCAAAGTCCGGGAGAACACATTCCGCCCACACCGGTTCATGTATAAGATTAATTTAATTCAAAACTCTAAAACAAAAATTTATTTTTCAAATCGACACTCTTAATCTTCACGGTATCAACGAACGCTTTTCATTCAACTTATTTATTCTGTTGTTTTTCACGCTGCCAGGCGCAAACCAATAGCGTAGCTCCATATTTCTGTATATAAACCAAACACAACCCACAATTCCTCGATTTGCTCTGTCGAAGGGCTAACGCTCGAAACGTCAGCTCCCGAATCTCTTTACGTACGGTGGCCAATTCACATTATCAACCCAGTTGATAAAACCAAATTATCTTGTAATACTCCCACCGACGCAGCACCACAGTTTCTTTAGTGTTGATAGCGTGGTGTTCTCGATAAAGATATTGCTTTCATTGCGAAATGTCAAAGTCTTAAGTAACAAGGTAGATATGCTAATTTACTGCACTTTGCAAATGCACGTTCAACAAGCTACGTATGCTAATTTGTTGTGAGTTACATGTGAATGTGCAACATTAGAAACTTATCCCCTTTATTCGTTTGTGGTTTATCGCTGCGACCACTAACGTCTTGCCTTAGTATGCTTCATTCCACAGATTTCAGACCAGAAGACCGACCACAAGACGATGCCAAGCCTGAAGACACTCACCAAGGAGCCACGCCAGGAAATCGTAAGTTATCTTTTTCCTCCCCCCCTATTAGTACAATTTAGCTTTCCGTTTGGCCATTCTTATAAACTATCTTCGCTAAAACTAGGTTTTGTAGTCGCATCAACTTCATCGGCCGTTGCCTCCACTCTAAAGTTATTCTCAAGGGGTTTCGCTCCAATTTTCATGCATCTTCTCTTTCTCATTTTAGTCAATATCTTCGCCAAATTCAGTCTGCTCAAAATTCTTTTTGACGTAACATTATGAGGATTACTATCAGAGCTATGTGCCAAAAACGTGACGGCCTCAACAAACAAATTCTACAATGTCGCTCTGAACTGTCCAAAATCTGTCCAGCTATCTTTGTACAATCTATTCGCACCAAAATCCAGGAGGTCAAAACTTTTTAACCATTTACACGAAATTAGGGCTCATAAACTTGAACAATATTAGCAGGTCCTTCGAATACTTGTGACTCGTCACTTGAAAGTCTTAGCACCGTAGTTACTATAGCGATGTTTCTCGTTACGTCACCTATTGTCATTAATGTGTCAACCAGAGGTTTATTGGCTGTTGAAACAATGCATGCTATTGTTCAGTGGCTGGCAAATTTGAATATCAATAGAAATATGTCATCAATGTTTGTAAACAAGAAACATCGCTATTCCAGAAAATCTTCCGCTTTCCGACGCGGAGAAATCCGTCCTCAGTAAGGGCTTGAATTTTGTTCCTATATCCAAAAAACTTGACGAGTTCTCGGTTAAGCAAGATGTTGAAAAATTTCTTCGCCGCTTCAACGTAAAGCATTTTCCATTACAAAGAGGATGATTCTAACACCTCGGACAAAGATATTTTCGGGACTCTTCAGACTCGAAAATCGAAGTGGACTCCCCCCCAGAAGGCCAGTTCGCCTCTTTAGATTTTTTCATCAATAAATGCCGTCATGACATCAATAAACTTAACTTCATTCGTGACACCAAAATTTCCAACCTTTCTTCGGAAGAGAGGGTGGCGCTAGAAAATCTTAGTAAGCGCAGAGACATAACTGTCAAAGCGGCCAACAAAGGCGGCGCTTTAGTTGTTTGGCGGGCCGACCTCTACCAAAAAGAAGCTTTGCGGCAACTTTCTGACAACTCTTATCTCACTTCCACTAACCAAAATATTCTCCATGCAGAACACTATTAACGATCTTCAGCAGTCAAACAAGAATTGCCGGCTACTGCTACTAATCACATCATCACCACTCCTAGGACTTCATGTATTTTACTCAGTTTTTACCTAAAATTCACAAACCTAACAACCCAGGCCGACCTCTTTTCTCTGCGTGTAGTTGCCCTACCGAGCTCATCTCTATAGCTATTTAGACAAAATTATGGCTCCTATCGTCAGATCTTCACCGTCATTTGTCAAACACAGTCAACACGCACTTCAAATCAGTTTCGCAATTTCAATTTCCTGGGCGAAGTACAAAGTTATTTTCACTATGGATATCACATCTCTTTACACCGTCATCCCTAATGGCGAAGGTCTTCTAGCCGGCGTAGCCCTCAAACATTTTTCGATTTACGTACTGTTATGGAACCAAGCTCGAAAACACTGCTCCCCTGGCTGAACTAGTTTTAAGACTAAAATGTTCTTCATTCGCTGATAGGTATTATGAACTAACCAATGGTGTGGCCAACTGGCCACGGGTACCAAAATGGGACCCAGCTACGCCAATCTTTTCGTCGGCTACATTGAACACCAATTTTTCAATCAATACAACGGCAACAAAGCTGACCTCTAACGGCTGTACATGCTTCCGAAACTCTTTACGGTAGCCAATTCAATTTATCAACCCAGTTGATAAAACCAAATTATCTTGTAGTACTTCCACCGACACTGCACCACAGTTTCTTTAGAAACTTATCCCTTTTATTATTTAATTCAGTTTATTATGCAGAATGTGGCTGTAACTAGGTGGACGTATTAGATAATTATAGGACAAGTTCTCTTCCCAAAGTATCAAAACTAAATATCACTGGCAAGTAAATAGTAGCTGTAAAATTATCAGAAGTGTTGTAGTCAGGGTGATATTTGAAACTTTGTTGTTATGATCAGTGACTAGAAATCTACAGAATGGCAAAATACGGCTAACGGCACTTAACTTTCCTCAGCAAAAATGGAAAACGGCATTCTGATGTAAACAAGTAAAAAATAACACTAAACACAAAAACCTCACTACGTAGCAAAATTTTTAGGTACTCATAGTAGCTGTTCCAGCTTTGAAACCCTCTTCAAAATTGGTTGTGGGGCATATCATAGCAAAACAATGGCTTTAACTAGCGAAATATGTTTTGTCTCGAGATCTTTTTGACCAACTAGTTGGATTTTACTAAAACAGTTATTCCTCTCGCCCTCATGGGCTCTGAGTCAATAGCCCATTTGGCCTTCGGTCTCAGGGGCTATTGACTCAGAGCCCATAAGGGCGAGAGGAATAATTGTTAAATATCCTGCAAAAAAAAACATCCAAAGCGTATAAGATCTGCAATCTTTGCTGGAAAACAGTTATTGCCATCGCCTCTTTAATCAGGTCTATATACAACCTTGGTCACAAGGGTTGGAAATTTCCTTTTTTTTCGCATTTTGCCCCTCACCAAATTCAAAAAGCCAGCATATCGTATATGCCACACTAATACTGCTCCATGAAATTGACCGACGTCACTGTGACGTCACCCGTTGATCACATCATCTCCATTTAACCCCTAATTCATATTTAGCTTCAGGCTGTTACAGAAGCCAAATATCGCTGTGATTAGTCAAGTGAAAAAGCGTTGACAGATTACGCGCTCTCAGACAACCTTGGTCACAAGGGTTGGAAATTTCCTTTTTTTCGCATTTTACCCCTCCCCAACTCCGTGCAATGTTGACAAAACACTTTGATCTAATGCAAGTTTGCATTTGACTATTATCCAACATTGAAAGTGGGAATGGGGGTGCTAGCACTTATTCAATAGGTATAACGGTTATGGGTTCATGTTTTTGCCACTTTCCAACACAATTTGTCCAAGGTTGTAGGTAGCTTATTGTTTGAATTAATGTAATAACAGGATTAGTATTTTTTAGGTTTTAGAATTTTTAGACATTCTTTGGCAATTGTTGTACTTGATGAATTTTACCGTATTTAAATAAAGTTAAACATTCAAACATAACTTATCAATCAATCAATTTATTAAGGTCATTGCGTGGGATAGAGGTTGCACTCAGTATCCAAGCCAGAGGTTGACGTATAAAACGCATGAGCGAAAAGATTTGATGGATTATAATTACCGATATTCGCTTTTGGATTTTCCAAATCTTTAAATCCATTATCTATAGATTTTTCTCCCATCTGACCACAAAGACAAGAATTTATTGCGTTTCTCCTTTATTATTTAAATGTTTAAACAACAAGACGCCATCATGAAAATCGCTTATTTTTAGTAGTTTAGTCGACTGAAGATATTAAGTTAAAAATGCTGATTTGACTTGCTCTCTGAATATTGAGATGTATTTCAATCGATGGTAATGGTAATGATGACATAATGAAGAATTGGTAAGAAAAGGAGGATATTCCAAACAAAAAGAGCGTGGTATTGGTGGTAATGATTTTGAAAGTGTTTCTGTTCCATAAATACATGGAATATACATACGTACACACATTACTCTATTTTGATTCGAATATAAAGGGTAGCTAAAATGATAACACCTTCGAGGAAAATAAACATTACAAATATGAATACAAAAAGTACTGCTATATTAACAATTCTGTCTCACTACATTATATATGTGTATACATATTTATTTAAAAAAGAACTAAATTATTAGTGTAGTAATCAGCAATCAGGCATGAAAAGAGATTGTTTTTAAGAGGCGTTTAAGACCAGAAGTAGTAGGCTCCGTTCTAAAATTCTCAGGTAGAGAATTCCAAGATTTACAGGGAAAGTACGTAAT
The DNA here is from genome assembly GCA_019787425.1 of Platygyra sinensis. NCBI lineage: Eukaryota > Metazoa > Cnidaria > Anthozoa > Scleractinia > Merulinidae > Platygyra > Platygyra sinensis. The sequence goes on from JAHPZR010025459.1 coordinate 8,480, forward strand.
TAAACGAGAGAAAATCATAAAAAGTGCAAGCAGTTACACAATGAAAATATTCAGATCCTCTAAGAAACTAGATCGTAGGACGCAAAGTTGCTAATCTTTTGCTAATCATTGTTGGTAATCTGTTGTTTCTACACAGACACAATACCCGAGCAGGGACTGGCAAGATTCAAACACACCCGTTACCATGCAACGGTTTGCATGACGGATGGCTAGCTGAATACAAACCCTAAAATAGCCAACATGTTGACAAGCAGTCCATTTATTTAATGCTGGTTGTAAAAACTAATAATAAGCCTTAACAAAACAGGTGTTGTTGACAATCCAGTGACGGACCTAAATGAACTCGCTAGTCCGGGATTTGCTCTGTTTACTTCTCGAATACCATTAAGTCTCTTAGAACTCTTAACACAGTTTGCAGGTTTTCCTACAGTTTGCTTTGACGTAGTTACTCCAACGGCAACGACGTCTCCAAGACCAATATCTGCATCTGCGTGTCTTGTCCTTGCAAGTCCCTGAAAAATAACAAACGAATTTGAAGTTTTTGGCTTTTCGAATAAACTTACAATGAAAAATTGCGCTACTGAAAAAGACAAACAAAAAAGCAAGACTAAGACTCTACATCAGACATGTCCGTTTCTCCTGACTTGTTATCAAGTAGATTTCAGTGGGATTTCAGTAAATGGCTTCCTACTTCACTAGTCCTACTTTCTACTTTAGTACTGAGTCACAGCAATCATGAATTGCTCAATAACTGTACGAACTCTTTAATATGTTATTAGATTTTAAGTCTTTGGATATGCAAGACAACTGTTCTCTGCATTGCGCATTCAACCTGTTTTTCTCTTCCCTCAGCAATTTAGGGGAAGATAACGGAGATTAAGCAATGATGGTGGCGACACTAATACGAAACCTAGTCAAAAATAAATTTTAGTTTTACAAGCGAAATTCGCAGCTGTTCATATCTGTTAAGTACGCCAATGGTTCTAAAAACGTCTGTTGTGACGAAGCTCTCTAGAACCTCTAATTTCATTGGATCTTGTTGGCACGAAGCTCTATTGTTTTAGGGTTAGGGTTCATTGTTACCATTGTTTGTATATCATTTTCTCAACCAATCCTGTGAGACGTTCCGAAGAGCTTCGTGGCAAAAACGTGCTTAGGCCAAATGCACAAAAATTAGCTTTTGTCATCCCCGTTCCACAGGCTACACTGAACTTGGTCATTTCACGTTGATGTTTTCCAGGAGGACGAAAAAGAAATGAACAAAGATTGATAACGCACTTTCGCAGCTATTTTTGCTCGATAAGCCTTTTGTTTAGTGAAGTGCACATTGCCGTCGTCCTCGTGGGTTGCTTAAATTCCCTTAGATAGTCGAGAGAGGCAGGGGCAATATTTCATAACTAAGGCTGGAGCTCATGTATGAATCTGTTAGGTGGTCAGGAGGTGTTGATAGATTAGATTATTAAACATATATACAGGACGTCTTACTATAATGAAATCGTTAACTTAATAACTATCATTACCTCCTCCACCTCCTCCTCCTGGCCGTTGAGCGCACTGGGACTTGTAAAGCAGGTTTGCTTGCTGTGCATCAATGGAACTTAAAGCTATCCGCTGACCAATTGAAACCTTAAGAGATAAAGCATTTTAATCAGCTACTTTTTTAAGTTTTACTGATTTTCTATGTTAGAACATTTTATTTGCCAAGTTGGATACATGATAATAACCTTTCCGTGGCCACTTCTGATAGCTAACTTGAGAATTTCGGCTTTCATTTGACAAAGAACAGCATTTTAAAAAAAAAAATAGTAATAACTCGGCTATTACCACCTTGACGCACCTTGCCGATTCGACTAACCACAAGCGAGTTGCCATGCCGGACACCGGCGACCCATTTTTTGGCGCTTGGAGACTCAAAATGTTTTATTTTTCACTTTTTGCGATCTGACATGTTTTTGGGAATTGTTAACTTACCTTGACGTCAACTGACAGCAAAGTATTTCTGACCTACTCAGTCCCGATTGGTCAATTCAAATACCAGGCGCCCAGCAGTGTGCAAGGCTTACTTACAAATCATTTACGTCTCCAGAAAGATGGCCGGATTGTTGAAAACTCGATTAAGTTAACCTAAGATTTGCGGAATTTTTTTTTCTAAGTTTTCTGTTTTATGGTTCATCAGTTCAGTTTTGAATTTGAATAATCTCAGACTACATAAGACGTGAATCACATTTTATACAAAAGTTTAAGTTAATCGGCTTTCGAACAACCTAGTTCAAAATTTCATCTGCTACTTATTATTAATTTACTGTAAAAGCGTATTTTGACGGTTTGTTGATAAAAAAATTAAAGTGATAAATATTGTTATTTTATTTTATTAAGGTTTTCACAGCACTTTGTCAGGCTACCATGGAAACATACCCCCGATCTCTTGGGAACTATAGTTGCTCGTCCGTTTTTGCTGAACGCTGTGCTGCTGTAATGCATCAAGCTTGCGTAATCATATCTAGTGCCAAGGGAGTCAATCGTTGATCTGGGATACTTGTGAAAATTTCGCTCCGCCCCTGAAATAAGTTGAGTCAGTACATTGCAATTATGAAACTCAATTTTCAAGTCCGTTTCAAGAAAATAGAAGAAAAGACATACAAACATGTTCACCTTGAGAAAAAAAAAATAAAAAATATAAAGCAAGTTATGTATCGTTTTCAATTTTTTTTTGTCTGCTCTCGCTGACTTAGCTGAGTGAAAAACTCTTATAATAATAATAATAATAATAATAATAATAATAATAATAATAATAATAATAATAATAATAATTTACATTTCTAAAGCGCTAAAATTATAAACATATTCTAAAGCGCTTTACAAACTATTATATAAGAATATCAAAAATATTAAACGATTAATATCTTAATATCTTTTCTAAGTTAAACATGGCGATATGATCTCAATTCAAGGAATCGCGATCCTGGAATAACCAATGGATGAAACTGAGATCCTCGACCACTACATATAACTCTTACAAAAATAGAAAATCGAAGCTTGAGCATCACTTTGCCCGAGATGGCCATCATTTGTTGGCGCCGCTTTACGGTCGGACGTTTGACGCAAACCCCACAAAGTACATATTTTTTTGAAGCCGCTTAAGAATTGTGGAAAACGAAAATATATTCTTTGCAACAAAAAAGTTAAGGTTTTCCGAATATAGCGCCATAGTTCCCAAAGAACAGAGGTTCACACTCATTTTTGAGTTTTAATAAATAAATGCATTCATTTCATAAAAATAGTCATAACTTTTGAAAAAAGCCCAAAATAAAAATTCTCCGAAATCTCTTTTAGCTTAATTATCCGGCAACGTCTTCTCCAAAATTCTAGCGTAAACGTTAAAAACGAAAATGAACTCAAAATACGCGCTTTATTCGTTTAAATTTTTGTTTTGAGATACCAAGGAAAACATACTTTAGGCGGGTTTTCCGGTGTAATGGGCTAATTACATAAAACGTGTGAAAATAATTACGCATTGATCGATAAAGTTAAGACTCTTTTTACTTTAACAATAGAGTTCGCATTAGGCTCGATTACCAGCCGCTGAGCCACGTTCGATGTATCAATATTCTAGCATAACTCCGAGGCTCTCAGGTCAAAATTGTAAATTTTTCAAGTTTCTTTTGTCTCTCAATTC
>JAHPZR010025462.1:10000-13464 GCA_019787425.1 Platygyra sinensis
TGGGAGAATAACCAATAAGTGGTGAGAAGACTTGAAAATCGTGAGCCATGCCAGCAACAAGCACAGTTGTTTGGTAGCTTTTTGATCAGACAAATAGTGTGGGAGAATAACCAATTAAGTGGTGAGAAGACTTGAAATCGTGAGCCATGCCAGCAACAAGCACAGTTGTTTGGTACCCCCTCTTGAACTCGTTCTTGTCCAGAGAAACCTGGCCACATGGGTGGCTGTCACAATATGGGGCATATGTACTACATTTTGTTTTAAGCACTTTTAGTAAGGGGCTAAGATTTAGGGAAATTGTGACTGTAAAATTATTAAGAAGATGAATTCAAGATAGCTATAAGCTACAATCATGGACAAAAGTCTCGGGACCAATTTACATTTGAGGGCGCTTTTTCACTACCACAAAACACAAAAATTATTTCTAATGCAAATTACACAAGTGTCCCCCTGTGGAATTTTGTCCATGATTGTAGTGCGCCTTTTCAGAGAGGAAAGTACAAAATTCAGTGGCAACAACACATGCTTACTACTTTATTGGTGGTTTAAAAGAGGCATTTGAGATTCTAAAAGGCGAAAAGCGGACAAAGAAAGTGCATTGGTAGAACATACACACGACTAGGAAATTCCGGAGTATTTTAATAACACTAGGGGCCAGCGTCCTTGGGACTCGTCCCATGAAACTGCTATATGTCATTATGTAGAAATTTAAGATAGCAGAAACGATGAGTTTTGGTCCAGGGCACCTTTTACATGGGCTATTAGGTGGGGACTAGGTCGCAGGGAATTGCTTTCTCATAAGTGTGTACACAGCCACAAACTTTGCTTCAGGGGTCCTCGTCCCCCCTCACTGGGTCCCTGAGGCCCAGTCCACAAGTATCTGTCCCCTAGCGTATGCTGGCCTTTTAAGCGTCACACATGAATGTATCGAAATCCTCTTGTTGTGTATGTTATTAGGGAGCTTTAGATTGGACTAACGGGTAACGAGGATTGAGTACGAGTACGACTTTTCAATTCTAGTTTTCAGGCTTCACATTATCACAACACATACCCATTTCAGCCCATGAGCTACTCTCTCTATCTAAAACCAACATGAAGAAGGAGGGCTCTGGAAATGTCACTGGTTTGAAATTCGAAAGTCGTACTCGTACTCAACTCGTACTCGTAGTCCAATCTAAAGCTCCCTATCATCAAAGAGAAAAACAACATTACAGTGTTTGTTGTCGGTAAAGTGTTTTCCTTCAAATGCCATCAGGCTTATCAAGGTGCATTCATTTACATAAGGATATAAAAGGATTGCATAGATGCCAATGTTTTTGGTTTGTATGGAGTGAGGAAATGTAATTGCCCCCGCAGGGCAATAGGTGAGGCCCGGAGGAGCCGAACTTCTAGGGGGTCTGGGGGCATGCCCCCCAGAGAAATTTTTAAAAATTTATGTTGCCGAAAAGCGATTTCCTTTATTCTGGCAAGCATTTGTTTGTTTTTAAACCTCAGTTTTTCACCTTCTTCCTTCTTGGGTGCCCACTGCATGTAACTCCACAACTCCTTCGCTGCTCGATTCATCTGACGATTTGACCCATTTTGAAGATTTCTAAAATCTTGAACCCACAGATCTCCCACGACCTTATGGACCGGAAGATCTGGGTACGTAATGGGATGAATGAGATCGAGCTTTGACGGTGGAGGCATATGGACGATTACTTGCGGTCCTCCATCCCTCAATTGAAAAATTTTTCCGCGAGTTGTATATTTAAAAAAAAAAAGAGTGAGGCTCACGCCAAAAGCGGTGTGACTTGGTATCTAATGGGATTGTTGACACTTACTTCGTCAACGGTATCCTCTCTGGTAGCCATGTTGGATTGCTGCTTGTGAGGAATGCACGCAGAATCCTTTGCCCTAGTCCTCCTCGTGATACAGCTTTGTTTTTAAAAATTTCCCAGGGTTTCCTGGGGGTATTTTAGGTAGCGCGAATTTGAGGTAAAGTCCCTGGGGGCTGGGGCATGAAGCTACATCGCAAAACTGCAGTAATTCCCCCAGCTACTGCGCAAACAAAGTACCCCGCATTTCGCGGGGGTGGGGGGGCGGAGGAAACAAATGACTAGTGCATTAAACTACAACAATTTTATCAAGGACACATGTCGCTGATTTTGTATGAAAACCATGGTGAAGGGGGCGCTAAAACAAGCAAAGATCTCGGACATTCAGCAAATCGGCCTTCCAGGAGAGGGCTGGTAAAAAATATACAGTAACCGCTCAAGATATACGTTAACTGCGCAGACGCGTTTTATACCACATAATCAAAACGATACGCATATAATTATACGCACATACGCATATGGGCTTATACGCACATAAACGCGGTATATTTATACTCCGCATATACGCGTATAGTTATACGCACATACGCGTATATTTACACGCGTATAAATACGCGATATACATGGCGCCCGTCTGATGTTGTTCCCTTTGTTAGTCAGGACGAAAACTTTTCTTCTTGTGTGTCTTCTCTGTGTGTGGAAAGAGAAAAGAGTCTAAAAAAGCGACGAGCCGACAACAGAAAATTAACATATTCCACAAAGCTAATGTGATCACATTTACAAATACGCACGCCGCTTTGCTTCATGTATTTATTGAATAACGAGAAGAAGCAGTTCATCTGCTTTATCTTTTGCTGTTGATGAATCAGACCGAAAAGAAAAATATTACTTTAAAACTCGGCATCTCAACGCGTGAATCATCTGGACGGTTCTTCAAAGCGAAATTTGCAAATGCCGAATTCACTTCGCAAATTCTCCGACAAACTACCGTTTCTTTGACACTTGCTTGATCATAAGGTACCAAAAATGGGGAAAAAATCGAAACAGACGCTTGCAGTCCCTATTTTAACACGTGAACTTTAATTTTTTTTACAGGGAAAATCTGTGTTTCGGCACGTGTCGGCAAGAATTTCGCGTTCTTAGCTTAAGAACGATCCTCGTCGAAAAATTATATCTCCGTTATATTTGACCCAGATCATTCATTCAAACGGTAAAATGCTCTTTGCCTGACGAAAAAATTGTTTGTCAAAGTTTCTATGGTGCGCCACCACGTTTAGTTATTTTTTACATCAAGGAAAAGTGCTGTGTTTTCGGGCGCGTCGGCAAGTCGCTTGATGCGAGATGATTTGTTTGTCTTCGAAGCGGCGTTCCCGAAAGGTGTGTTTACCTAAAAACAGAGGTAACGAAGGTAACGAGTAAACGAGTAACGAAGTAACGCGAGGTGAGAAGGAAAAAAGGGGGGAAGCAGAAAAACCGGAGTACCGGGTAAAAATTGACAGGGTCAAAATTTTCAAATCGTTAAAATGCGTAAAAATGGTTTGAAACAGTAATAATTAATTAAAGACCTCAGAAGCGAATGTTTGCCAAGGCACGGAAAGGCGTTTTTCGCTTTGTTTTTATTCATGTAACATCACACTTACCTCATTC
>JAHPZR010025463.1:0-11934 GCA_019787425.1 Platygyra sinensis
AACTGTGAGATTCCCAGAATGATCGAGAGACTGGGGCCTAGTGTAATCATAATGGCGGACCTCATGTAATTGACAGTCGAAGACTTCGTCGCTGGTTTATCAAGGTAAGAGAGTCTATGAGAATGACTATTTCATGTCTAGCTAAGCTATTGAACACGGTGTCACGTCTTTCCATGTCACTGAAAACAGTAGAGATATAGTGTCTGTGTTTTATAATGAAGAATACTGCAGACGTTAGTGTCGGGTGGAAGGAAGGCCCAAGTTGGGTCCAAGTTCTCTGTACTTCTTGTCTTTCCAAAGGATTCAGGGACTTAAAACTATCAGAGATTGTCTTTGGGGAAGACTATCAAGTACATTGATCAAATGTTTTGAACTGTTAATGGTTACTTGGGAAAGACTATCGGTCACATTGATCAAATGTTAGATCATGCATGTGTACGTACTGCAAGGCCTCCAAGGTCGAGTGTCAAATCCTGGTTCTGTCCTTGTGTACCGGTTCACAAGAGCCGCTACAAAGGACCAAACAACACACAACAGTTAATCAATGACTCCTAAACAAAGAAAGAACAATGGTTATTTCCTTATGAACCTGTACACCAGGACAGAACCCATATCCTCGACTCACTGATACACTCAATCAACCCTCGATACCTCGGTTGACACTCCATTCATATTCCATCGACGTCTCAGTCGACAGTTAGCTGACTTTTGACTGTTTTTTCTAATGATGCATGTGTCGGTTGACACTCGGCCAACTATCGAGCAACTGTTTATTTAGCCTCAATTGAGTGATAACCAAGTATTGATTGGGACGTCAATCAAGGGTATCAATCAACTGTTAATCACGGATGCTGTTAGTACACATGATCCCAAATGTTTGAAACTGTTATGGTTACTAATGATTTTATACTCTTTTCTTTGCAAGGATGTAATTTTGTAGAATGCTCAGGTTGAAATTTGCGAAAAACTTAAGAAAACTTAAGCAGTAAACTTGAGGTAGCCTGTGTTGCAGACGAAACTAAACCCCAGTATAGTCCGTCTGCGTATCAGCGACCGTTAGCTTGTTCTGCCCCCTCGTGTTACCAAGGTTTTTTATAATAGGTTCTAATTGGCTCTCGCATATGGCTGTTTTTTCGTGCACCATGATTGGACGAGTGGATCTCGTGGAACTGCGTAACCATGGTTCCACGAGATTCACTCGTCCAATCACGGTGCACAAAAGAACAGCCATATGCAAGAGCTAATAAGAACCTAGTTTCATCTGCAACGCAGGCTAACTTGAGTCTGATACATGTATTTTGAAAAGAATACAATTGTGTGTGTTGAATATTTAGCAATTATTGAATGAGGCTGAGTAGGATATGAAGAATTCTGCAGATCAAGGAGGGTGTTATCCACAGAGGCTGAAGGCCGAGGTGGATAACACCCTCCGAGATCTGCAGAATTCTTCATATCCTACGAAAACCGAATTCAATAATTGCTTTATTATTCATTCAAAATATTTTCCCGTTCTTAAAGGAGTTTCGCCATTTCGCTCTTTGTTTTTCTGCTCAGCAAAAAAACACAATCTCGTCCCCAGCTTTTCTCGGTCAAACGGTTCAATAATCTGCAGCGGGGCTGCACTTTTGACGTCATTGGTTCAATAATTTTCAGTGGGCTGCACTTTTGACGTCATTGATTCAATATGACGAAGATTCTTTCCAAATTTGGTAAACAGCAGCTGGTTATGGTGAATTATGCGTGCGGTTTTAACCAATCAGAAACGGGGAAATATTTTGAATGAATAATAATTGTAAATACAATACAATTATATGTTTTTAACTTAACACTTTAAAAGTATCTTTTTTTTCTAATGGTAAAACAAGCCAAAAAGCAACTAAAACAGCACTAGCTGTATGTTCAATGCTAACATTTTTGGAAGATATTTTGTGTGTCATGTCAAACTTCAATGGCTGCAGGATGTTCAGACTGGCTCCAAAATTACTTTAACAACATCCAGACACCAAATCCATTCAAAAAAGACAGAAATGTCATATGCTGTATTCTAAGAATCTTCACAAAAATATTTCTAGCCTAAAACTGGTAGAAAATAACAATATTCAATGTCAGCAGGAAAAACAGTATTCTTATAAAAAGAATGTGTCATATGTAATTAAGTATAAACCTGTCATTTTGAACGAAGTATGTGGACTGCAGACTAGGGGTAAAATGCAGACTGTAGACTCCAGACATATATCTTATTATTTCCATTGACAAGTTTTAACTGTAAACAGACTAACTCTGGCATTATTCAGGCTACATGTAATCAAAGTGAAATTCTGCTCCCAGTAGCCTGATTAGTGTTATAGTTTGTCTGAACATCACCCAGGTTAGCCTGAATAATGTTTGGGTTTGCCTTTTTGTGTTAAGTTCTTGGTAATGGAAATTGCAACACCTTACTGTTAAAAAGTCTGCAGCCACTGTCTACATTTGAAAGTGTTGAAAGTGTAATGGTGCTCTTGCTACAGCTGTAGCTTAAACAGCATGCTTTGTGGGAGTACAATGCACCCAGCTTATAAAGTTAATTATTTATAACAACTGCTCATGCCATTATGTGCTGTTTTGTTGTATGTTCAGTCACAGAACTCCCTTTTTTCACAAGCAAAAAAAAATTGTAACCTCAAAAACAACACACTCTCCAAAAAAAAATTTACAAGGGAACACCAAATGATATTTTTTATACTGACTGAATGAATGAGTGAACGAATGAACGAATGAACAAATGAACGAATGAATGAATGAACTAATGAACGAATGAATGAATGAAATGTATCACTGGTTTCTGGTTTCATGAGGCGAGATAATCTCCTGGAGTGGAGCAAGATGTAAAGTGAATTTATAGGGTATGCAGACTTGATGAGTTTTCATGAAATTTCACTGACATTCAAGAGATAGTGACAAAGTGTGTCAGGAAATGTTGATATTTCAAATATTTTTCCTGTGGTGGTCATTTGCACAACACATTTTGTATATTTAGAGCTACCCCAGCTTTAGCTGTGGATATCTAGACTTGTAATCAATCATTGTATTAAAACTGCCGGACACTCTTGTTGATTGATGCCTTGCGAAAAAGACTGTGCAGCCATTTTGGTCATGCTGCAGCATCTGATGCATTAAAAAGTCAATAGAAAAACTCTTCTTGGTCATTTCATGTCTTGCCAGCACCAGTGACACTTCCTAAAATAAGAACTCTCATAAATTGTATTTTTATCGTAGGCTACATTTGTTAAGCTTCTGATACATGTATATAGATTCTTGAGATTTAATTGAAACTGACGGCATATAAATTATTTCCAGAAGGACACCCACCTGGGAAGTAACGTTAACTACAAGGTGACATACCCATGGCCATGTAAAAGGTAGGTAGAAAGTCAAGTCTGCATTCCAGCTTAGTGGCCAGGCAGCCACATATATTTCATTTCCATTGCTTGAGGCAATTAGGAGTATTTCTACTTCCCTTTATATAATGTTAACTCCAGCATTTATTTTTTAATATACATATCAGATGATTCTACAGGTCTATTCTTATTAATAACAATCTTTAGACTTCATACTGGCAGAGCAAGATCACAGCCACATAAAAATCAAGAATCTTTTCTGGCTTATATAAATTATTCGTTCATGCAATTTGACCATGTTAAACTTGAAAAAAGTTGGGCCACTCTTTTTCAAGTTACTGGTTACCCACTTACAATCCATTTTTTTACTTTAAAGTTGATCTTTTTCTTTGCCCATCCATGTATGCCCCTTTTTAGTTTTTCTATATTTCTTTCAAGGGTTACAAAAGAGTTGAAAGAATATTAGCACAAGTAAATTTGTTGCAAAATACATGTTTAGCAAGATGGGAAGAGAAAATCCACAGAATATTACCAAAAAGATGTAAAATAAATAAAATAAACTTATTCATTTGATAAATGATTTATACAGTTTTTACAGGATATAGGGCCTTCGGTTCTCAAATTTTGTGCACAGTATTTCTGACTGGGTGGTATTATAGGTGTAATTAAAATATAGATAGGACCCTGCGCACGCTCTGATTGGTCAAAAACCTATGTTTTATCAGAGTATAAAACATAGAAAAAGCGTGTTATATTGTTTTGCGCGCGTAAAATCTATATTTTAAAGCAAATGAAGAAGCCTAAGCCGTGTATTACAGTACATTGTGATAAAACACTCCGGTCATTTGAGAACACTCGAGAAATGTAGAAAACACTCGCCTGCGGCTCGTGTTTTCTACATTTCCCTCGTGTTCTCAAATGACCATCGTGTTTTATCACAGTGTAATACACGGCTTAGGCTTCTTTATTTGTTAATTATCAGTCTTTTACGGAGATGCATGGGTCATTTATTTCTTTATTACACAGAGCTTACAGTAACTGATTATGGTACACACATATACAACATGCACTGTATTCCTAGATGGTAGGCCTACAATTTACACTTTGCTTAGATTGAGATTTTTAAGTATTGTGCTCTAATAGACCTGGAACCATAGTGTCTGCAACTGCAATGCAGGTTTTTGGAGTAAGTGATAAATAAGCTTGATCGGTGTCAGAGCTCCAGTTTCCTCTGAGCTTCGATTCATTCAACAAACATGCCTGAAAGCAAGAGGAATGCAGACATGATGTGCAATGCTTTACACAGCTTTACTGGGGGCAATAATTAACCTGTAATGCAATAAAAAGATGATGCCAACAACCAACTATTACCCGAAGTATCGATTCTGTTTGCCTGTTTGCTTACGGGAGAGTACAAACCATGCACCTCCTATTTTTACCGCCCCTAAAAATACTGTCATGTATCACTTACAGTATACTGTAAGTTATTAACTGCAACATTTACCCAACAAAAACAAGAGCGGAGTGATTGGCTGTTTATAGATCCAATCTAATTGGTTTGACATCCCTCCCTCCCTCCCTCCCTCCGGTAAAAGTCCAGTAAAAGGTAAATCACTGCAGCAAAAGTACAAGAAAAGGAGAAAAAGTAGACTCAGTTACCAGCTTCTGTTCGGGAAAGGAGCCCGCGCTCCCTTCTCGAAAAAGAACGTAGACTAGACACGAGAGAGCGGAGCAAATCCAGGCTAGAGAAAACGGAAAGAAAAAAATTCAGTTAAAAAACAAACCGAAAGCCTTAACGTATCTAGAAATTTTGATTTCTGTACATGCCTGCGTACAAATGTGTTAAAGCGGGATGTTGGTGGAACAAAAGGCATGCTGTCATGTTGTCGATTCCTTTTTGAGTAGCCTACTCAAAAGAGATTGCAGCTAATTTGGCCCATTTGGTAGATTAAAAGGTCCAAAAATGTCAAAAATAATATATTCAATATACAAGGCTAAAAGGTTAAGAAATGGTTAAAAATTAAAGTGTTTTAAGGTGGCCAAACACAGTTTTCGCGCGTGCTTTTGCTGATGCAATATTTAGCACGTGCACAAGGATTTCAAAGAACAAACATGCCGTCAGTAGAGCAATCATTTTATTAACTCAAAACCCGCACTATCTGTGTTATTTTTCTCTATAATTGAACGCAGTGTATTGATGGCTTTAGTCTTTTATTACAAAGATACGTTAGAGAAGGTAACGATGCAAAGAACCCAGCAATGTTCAGCTTTTGTTTGTTACCCATTCTCGTCCCCAGAGGCCGCGATCCTTTTGGTCAGTTACGGGGATCGCGATCTCTGGCCCTGTCCAACGACATTCCGGTTTTGAATGGCTTTGTAAACACAATAGATTGAGACCAGAACATATCACATTTATCAGACTCGGCTCTGAGGATGCGCAGAGTGACGGGAAGTCCGTGAAATGCGGACTTCCGGAGTTGGACCTGGCCAGAGGTCGCGATGCTCGTAACTGACCAAAAGGATCGCGGCCTCTGGGGACGAGAATGTTTGTACCGAAAGAACCCAGTTAAATGCAACGCATGCGCAGTCTCTCGAAAAATTAAGACCGATTACTTTAGCAGAAACATGCCGATTTCTAACGATCCAGTCGTTAGAATTTCAAGAAATTTGGCAGAAAAATAGATCAGAGACCACGTGAATGCTCTATCAAAAAAAATCTGACGACTGGATTTTTTTTAAATAAACAAAAACCATTATTTAAGCCTTGTTTTTATCCAGCCCCGTTGCCATGGCAACAGCACACACCCTAGTCAAAATGCGAGAATAAATATTTCTGTGGTTAACCTTGACTCTTGCAAAAAATGGGCGCCAAAGCATAAATAGTTTAAAAGTTATGGTGAATTAGGCATAGGCACTTGAAAACTGTGTTCGGCCACCTTAACCAAACGTTTTCGGCTGTTTGCCATCATCAGGGTTAAAAAGATGACCGTCTGCACGTGCGTATATATCTTATGTAATTCCCGATGGGAAAAGTTTGGAGACAAGAAATAACTTGTTTGTTCAAACTGGGGCGGAATTGTTGGATTATTAGCCCCTCGACGATACTACGCTTGTGGAATGTTTGCACTGAGGAGAGGACACGCCAAGTGGAAGAATGCGATGGGTTTCTCGCAGGTGTTTTGCAGGTTCAGAGGTGTGAGCAGGATTTGAATGCTCCGCAATTCGTATTGCTAAGTTTCTCACAGTCTCGCCAATGTAATCAACGCCACACGAACAATCACCTTTGCAAACAACTTTGGATCTGCGAGTGTTTTTGTCTTTGTTGTTAAAAAGGCTTTGATTTGCCTTGTTTGCCACAGGATTACAAAGATGAAATTGAAATTAGTGAACTTGTTGAGTTTTGCAATAAACGTCTTACTGAGTTTCTCGTTTTTACCGCAAAAAGGGAGCTTGATGAAAACTTTCTTTCGTTCTTCGAAGAGAAAATTCGGAATGATGTTGTCATCTTGTGACGAGTCGTTCAGAAGGTTGTTGATTGTGTGCGAAATACAACGTTTCGGATAACCTGCATTGCTGAAAGAAGGTTCTAGAGTTTTTACGTCCTTGTCAAAAATCGGTAGAGAACGTTACATTACTAAGCGAACATTATGGACGTCAAAAATAATGTTTTTGGCAGAAAGATCCGTGATTCAATAAGTTAGCTATGTATCGCTATTTAGTATATACCACACAAGTGAATAGTACTTTTCGCGCGCACTGATTGGCTAGCTCGGAGGTGATTAGCCAAGTACTATTCACCTCCGAGCAGCTGAAGGAAAACAAAATGGCTTTTGTTGGTATTTTGTCACAAATAAAATTGCTCTTTGAGCCGCTATTTATTCAGCTTGTGTGGTATATACTTAAACAATTATTCACTTCAGTGTCGGTGAAAGTGGCGGATATTTACCTCCACTTCGGTGAATAATTGTTAAATAATCGAATGGTATATGGTCTCATTGCCTGATAATTTTATTCGCCTGATAATCTTCGTGCTCTGCCGCATATCTCTGGATTTTTTTTCGCCTCGAACAGATTGCCTCCCACTTTACAATGATTACTTGAAACGATCAAGAGTAATTATCATTTCTTTTCTCTCTAACGGTATTCTCGTAGAACTCTCCGAGTTAAGAGAGACACCCATTAAACAAGACCTAAGTTAAGGTTAGTATTCTCGCAAATTCTACGAATCTCGCGGTACCTTGACGTCATTTACTTTGTTTAATACTGTCAAAGCTATCACAAAAGTGAATCTAGCATACAACAATAAATTCGAAATAAAAAAATTCATAAATTAGCTATTGTTGGTTCACGTTTTCCAGACAACGCGGAATTTGGTCATTTTACAGCAAAGAAATGTACCAATGTATACAAATATAATATAGCAGTTTTGAAATAATAAAATTTGCAATGTTAAAAAAGTAATTTGACTTTGGCTCTACCAAGGTAAAAGTTGCAATTCATTTAAAATCTGTTTGTTAGTTTTTGTGTTGGGTAAATGTTGCAGTTAATAACTTACAGTATACTGTAAGTGATACATGACAGTATTTTTAGGGGCGGTAAAAATAGGAGGTGCATGGTTTGTACTCTCCCGTAAGCAAACAGGCAAACAGAATCGATACTTCGGGTAATAGTTGGTTGTTGGCATCATCTTTTTATTGCATTACAGGTTAATTATTGCCCCCAGTAAAGCTGTGTAAAGCATTGCACATCATGTCTGCATTCCTCTTGCTTTCAGGCATGTTTGTTGAATGAATCGAAGCTCAGAGGAAACTGGAGCTCTGACACCGATCAAGCTTATTTATCACTTACTCCAAAAACCTGCATTGCAGTTGCAGACACTATGGTTCCAGGTCTATTAGAGCACAATACTTAAAAATCTCAATCTAAGCAAAGTGTAAATTGTAGGCCTACCATCTAGGAATACAGTGCATGTTGTATATGTGTGTACCATAATCAGTTACTGTAAGCTCTGTGTAATAAAGAAATAAATGACCCATGCATCTCCGTAAAAGACTGATAATTAACAAATAAGAAGCCTAAGCCGTGTATTACACTGTGATAAAACACGATGGTCATTTGAGAACACGAGGAAATGTAGAAAACACGAGCCGTCAGGCCGAGTGTTATTCTACATGTTCTCGAGGTGTTCTCAAATGACCGGAGTGTGTTTATCACAATGTACTGTTTAATACACGGCTTAGGCTTCTTCAATGTGCTTTAAAATATAGATTTTACGCGGCGCCAAACAACAATATAACAACGCTTTGTCTCTATGTTTTTATTACTCTGATAACAACATAGGTTTTTGACCAATCAGAGCGTTGCGCAGGGTACATCTCATATTTTAATGCCACTTATAATGACCACCCAGTCAGAAAGATACTGTGCACTAAAATTTGAGAACCGCAGGCCCTATAAGCCTGTAAAAACTGTATAAATCATTTATCAAATGAAGAAGTTTATTTTATTTAATTTTACATCTTTTGGTAATATTCTGTGGGATTCTCTTCCATCTTGCTATAACCATGTATTTTGCCAACAAATTTACTTGTGCTAATATTCTCTTCAACTCTTTTGTAAACCCTCTGAAAGAAATATAGAAAAACAAAAAGGGGCATACATGGATGGCAAAGAAAAAGATCAAAAAACATTAAAAGTAAAAAATGGATTGTAAGTGGGTAACCAGAACTTGAAAAAGAGTGGCCCAACTTTTCAAAGTTTAAACATGGTCAAATTGCATGAACGAATAATGTATATCAAGCCAGAAAAGATTCTTGATTTTATATGTGGCTGTTATCTTGAATCTCGCCAGTATGAAGTCTAAAGATGGTTCATTAATAAGAACTAGACCTGTAAGAATCATCTGATATGTATATTAAAAAAATAAATGTGGAGTTAACATTATATAAAGGGACAGTAGAAATACTCATAATTGCCTCAAGCAACGGAAAGGAAATAATGTGGCTGCCTCGGCCACAAGCTGAAGTGCAGAATTGACTTTCTACCTACCTTTTACATGGCCAGGGGTATGTCACCGTCTGTAGTTAACGCTTACTTCCCAGAGTGGGTGTCCTTCGGAAATAATTTATAATGCCGTCAGTTTCATTAAATCTAAGAATCTATATACATGTATCAGAAGCTAACAAATGTAGCCTACGATAAAAATACAATTTATGAGAGTTCTTATTTTAGAAGTGTCACTGTGCGGCAAGACATGAAAGACAAGAAGAGTTTTTCTATGACTTTTTAATGCATCAGATGCTGCAGCAATGACAAAATGTGCACAGTCTTTTTCGCAGGCATCAATCAACAAGAAGTGTCCGGCAGTTTTCATACAAGGATTGATTACAAGTCTAGAGATATCCACAGCTAAAGCTGGGGGTAGCTCTAAACTATACAATGTGTTGTGCAAATGACCACACAGGAAAAATATTGAAATATAACATTTCCTGACAACACTATTTGTCACTATCTCTGAATGCAGTGAAATTTCATGAAAACTCATCAAGTCTGCATACCCTATAAATGCACTTTACATCTTGCTCACTCAGGAGAAATTATCTCGCCTCATGAAAACAGAAACCAGTGAGACATTTATTCATTCATTCGTTTATGTAGTTCAGTCATCATTCGTTCATTTGGTCATCGTTCATTCGTTCACTCATTCATCAGTCAGTATAAGAAAAAATATCATTTGGTGTTCCTGTAAATTTTTGTTGGAGAGGTGTTGTTTTTTGAGGTTACAATTTTTTTTGCTTGTGAAAAAAGGAGTTCTGTGGACTGAACATACAACCAAAACGCACATAATGGCATGAGCAGTTGTTAAAATATTAACTTTATAAGCTGGGGCTGTACTCCCACAAAGCAATGCTGTTTGAAGCTACTAGCTGTAGCCCCAAGAGCCACCATTACACTTCAACACTTCAAATGTAGACAGTGGCGGCAGACTTTTTAACAGTAAGTGTTGCAATTTCCATTACCAAGAATTAACACAAAAGGCAAACCCAAAAATTATTCAGGCTTAACCTGGGTGATGTTCAGACAAAACTATAACACTAATCGGCTACTGGGAGCAGAATTTCCCACTATGATACATGTAGACCTGAATAATGCCAGAGTTAGTCGTTTTCACAGTAACACTTGTCAATGGGAAAATAATAAGTATATGGTCTGGAGTCTACAGAATCTGCATTTTACCCTACGTCTGCAGTCAACATACTTCGTTCAAAATGACAGGTTTTTATACTAATTACATATGACACATTCTTTGTATAAGAATACTGTTTTTTCCTCGCTGACATGAATATGGTATTTTCTACCAGTTTTAGGCTAGAAAATATTTTTGTTGAAGATTTCTTAGAAACAGCATATGACAATTTCTTCTTTTTGAATGGATTTGGTGTCTGGATGTTTGTTAAAAGTAATTTGGGAGCCCAGTTGAAACATCTGACAGCCATTGAAAGTTTGACATGACACACAAAAATATCTTCCAAAAATGTTAGCATTGAAATACAGCTGTGCTGTTTTAGTTGCTTTTTGGCTTGTTTTACCATTAGAAAAAAAAGATTACTTCTAAAGTGTAATTAAAAAACATATAATTGATTGTATTACAATTAGATTCATTCAAATATTCCCCGTTTCTGATTGGTAAAACCGCACGCATAATTCACCATAACCAGCTGCTGTTTACCAAATTTGGAAAGAATCTTCGTCATATTGAATCAATGACGTCAAAAGTGCAGCCCGCTGAAAATTATTGAACCAATGACGTCAAAAGTGCAGCCCCGCTGCAGATTATTGAACCGTTGACCGAGAAAAGCTGGGGACGAGATTGTGTTTTTTTTGCTGAGCAGAAATGCAGAAAAACAAAGAGCGAAATGGCGAAACTCCTTTAAGAACGGGAAAATATTTTGAATGAATAATAAAGCAATTATTGAATTCGGTTTTCGTAGGATATTAAGAATTCTGCAGATCTCGGAGGGTGTTATCCACCTCGGCCTTCGGCCTCTGTGGATAACACCCTCCTTGATCTGCAGAATTCTTCATATCCTACTCAGCCTCATTCAATAATTGCTAATTATTATTCACAACAATTGTATTCTTTTCAAAATACATGTATCAGACTCAAGTAGCCTGCTTGCAGAGTGAAACTAGGTTCTATTAGCTCTTGCATATGGCTGTCTTTTGTCGCACCGTGATTGGACGAGTGAATCTCGTGGAACATGGTTTATCGCAGTTCCACGAGATCCACTCGTACAATCATGGTGCACGAAAAAAAACGCCATACGGCGAGAGCCAATTAGAACTTATTATAAAAAACCTTGGTAACACGAGGGGGCAGAACAAGCTAACGGTCGGCTGATCACGCAGAAGACTATACGGGTTAGTTTCGTCTCAACACAGGTACATCAAGTTTACTGCTTAAGTTTTCTTTAAGTGTTCGAAATTTCAACTGAGCATTCTACAAAATTACATCCTTGCAAAGAAAAGAGTATAAAATCATTAGTAACCATAACAG
>JAHPZR010025464.1:0-10000 GCA_019787425.1 Platygyra sinensis
GAAGATGAAAAAGGTTGTGATTTCAAACTCTGACAACTAGAGTCCCTATTGCTTACTTTCACGGCTTTGTGCAAAGCATTGTGATCTGTACTGACGACGCAAAAAAATCCTTCAACCGTTAATGTTACTAATTATTCAGAAATTGATCATGACAGTTTTGAATTGTTAATAATTTTCCTATTACTTGATTTTAGGCTCATATTCTTTGGAAAGTTTCTGACCGTAAAACTGTATTGAATTATTTACTTAGAAATGTTTTTAAAACTGAAAATAACGACGGTTGCTATTAAGCGAAGCAGGCACTAACCTTTACATAATTTCCTTTGGAAAATAAGCTAATTAAGAACCCCTTTTTGCTTGTCTTGACAGCCTCTGCTCTTCTCCCGACATGTAAAAGGGATTTTAGTCGTAAGTAATATCTTAAATCACAACAGCTCAAAAAAGAAAATAAACGTTATCAAAAATGGTTTATAGAAAAATGAATTGAGTTTGATAATAAAAATTACGGGTAGAATCATATTTGACAACGTTTCGGTGTCCTCATGGCACCATCATCAGGTCAAAATAAGATATTTAACAGATCACAAGAATATTAATGTTCAAGTTCAAGTTCTTAGTCCCTAGAGGCTAGGTGAAAAGTTTTGCTTTTATCGAGTCACTTTGAATATTTAGACACGGTTTGAACTTGAACATTAATATTCTTGTGATCTGTTAAATATCTTATTTTGACCTGAAGATGGTGCCATGAGGACACCGAAACGTTGTCAAATATGATTCTACCCGTAATTTTTATTATCAAATCCATAACTTTATCATGCCTGATATGAATTGAGTTACTGTGAAAATTAAGAACCCCTAAAGTGACGCCGCATTTAAACCAGAACTTGAACACTGTTTGTCCTCATTTTCCGGGGAAATTACTCCTTGTTAACGGCAGAGGATTAAAGCTTTGTTTAAAATGGCTGCGTTTGAAGGGATTTAAAGATAAGAATCCAGCATAATTTCCAGTAATAATATCTTGTTATGATGCGTTTTAGGACCGTCACAAGGATTTAGTTGCCATTAGAAATCACCCTTACTTAATCGTGCTTACGTAAATAGAGTAATGCATTTAAACGACCTTAAACGTCCGTCATCCTTTCCACGTTTCAAGTGAATTTCACTAAATTATTTGCCATTCATTTAATTTTAGAGGATAGAGGATAGTTTCCGAAGAATTGCTTGCTTCAGTGGCACTCTTCTATTTGAACTTGTCAGTGTGCAAAATTGTAAATAACATTGTGGCGAGCTTTTCTTGGTGGGCTCGATTTCCGCTGTCGCTCTCTCTCGTCTGGTCATTGGCCTAGATCCCTTTCCGCGGCTTAAAATTTCTACGCACTGTTAAAAATAATAACTTACTCAATTAAAGCTAACAAGAAAACGTCTCTTGCATTAATTCTTCTCCTATTTCACCACACAGCGTGAATCTCCTTACTACCGAAAGGTTGTTCACGACAGCAGAAAGCGCGGAATGCGAGGTAGCGTTAAATTTGCCCGGCGTGAGAGGGCAGACTGAGCCACTCAAAACATAGGGACGTTAGAAACAAAATCTTATTGGTAAGAACTTAACCTAAGAATTACCTTTCTACACACTCACTGTACAGTTTTGCTAAGCTTCACTTGACACAGATAATTTTACTGGCTCTCTAATTTTTTCAAGCTAACGAACAAAGCTTTCTTAGATATAGTCAAAGCAATTACCATATATTAAATGGAAGGTATTTTTAAATGGCTGGTTTTCGAGAAAATAGAATTACTATCGTGGATTTGTTTCCTTCCATATCTGCCGGAGCAAACGCAAACGCAAAACAAACGAGATTAGAGCATTGTAGTATACTATCTTGTGCACAAGGACGAGACAGCAAAACAAATATCCAAATTGATTAGAGTTAAAAGCTCATAGAAACACTAACCCTAAGCGCGTGGCCTTAAGATCCCTATACTGCTATGAGCAACATTACTGGTTGAAAAAGTCTGAAAAACGCTCACTGAGAGAAAAATTTTTGAGCTGCATTGAAGTCAAGCAGTTATACTGTTTTATCCAAACTTCTTTTTTATGTTTATATATTAGCGCTTGAATACACTTGTTTTATTCCCATACGATATGTCACCCTTCCATTATCAGGAAGCTGGGATACACACCCGCTTTAGATATGTGCGTTATTTCGTTATTTCATCTCATTTAAACGTTTTTCCAAGTAGATTTGCTTTACTTTCGACAATTAGAATCGATCGTAGTCTTTGTGCAATATCTTAAATCACAACAGTTCAAATAAGAAAATAAACCCTATCAAAAACGGTATATAGAAAAATGTATTGAATTACTGTGCAAAATAAGAACCTCTAAACTTACGGCGAATCTAAACCAAAACCCCAGCGATGCGAGCGAGTCCGTAGAATGCATTACGGAATTATAGTCGTTTTAATAACCTGTTACCCCATGCAAAGAAGTGACACGCACGTGTTCATTCGCGAGGAATATACGAGTGGTAAAAGTCACTTCTTGCTTACTGTCTTCCAAGAGGTGTATAACGTACGTTGGAGATGTATTTGTGCAATCCGATAAGCAAATATATTTGGAAACAGGTAAAGATTTAATACTAGTTTAAAACCGCTTCTACTAAACGGAGACAAAGGTTGGTATATTTAACCCGTGAATGAAATTTCTTCCTTTCATCCCAGTTTACTCTTTGGCAGCAACATGTATAATTTTAAACAAGACTGATAGTGAAATAACTGAAAATAACGACGGTTGCTATGAAGTGAAGCGTGCACTAACCTTTGCATAATTACCTTCAGAAAATATGCACTTAAAAATACACATTTGTTTGTTTTGACTGCCAAAGCTTTTTGTTTTAATAGATTACTATCCACAGGGTCTTTTTTTTATTGATAATTGGAAAGTTAAGTCCTTGCTCACGTAGGGTTACGCAAAATGAATTGTTAAATATGATGTTATTTTTAACATATTGTGAGTTTAAACTCTGAAAAGTATAGAAAAGCTTACCTTACCATGTGCAAAAACATTAACAATGTGAAGAAAATAGTTACTGCTAATATATTGCTGAACATCCAGGATTGGCCGTGACAAATTTTGAGTTCTTAATAAATACCCTAATACGTGTCTAGGGAGACGCTGTTTTGGAAATTTTCTGACATTAACCTGCATTGAATGATTTTAGATGGAAACTGTAGTCATAAGCACATCATGTTATTGCTAAGTTCTAAAAAATATTTCTCTAGAATGTCCTTGAATTACGCTGTGAACTAGACATCTCGTAGTTGGTTTTATTTTATTCACAGAAAAAATTCAAAGTTCCTCGCGAGTCCTTGAAATTTTTCGAAACATACTGTCGAAACAATCCAATATCAAATACCGTTTAGCTCCCTTAATAGGCTAAGGAATTGCTAATATAGAAAATAATTACTGAATTAGTCGATATCTCTGAATCAGGCTAACTCTAAGGTAGTTTTCACTCGCATTCCCGAGAAATTACTCCTTGTTATCAAGCGATTAACCATTTGCTTAAAAAGGTGTTTTCTAATAAATATGAAAGAAAGAATTATCAATTTGCAGTAATATTATCTTGTTTTGATATGTTTAAGAAAGTAACAAGAATTTTCTTGACGTTGGACATTCACCCACCCATGCTTTATCTGGGTTCTATTTCGTCAGTTGTTTAAATCTATTGAAAATTTATTGTAGATCGAGCAATGCATTTAAACGATCTTAAACGTCCGTCATTCTTTCCACGTTTCAAGCGAATTTAAACAAATTATTATCATTTGTTGCAAGGTTTTCTTGGTGGATTCGATTTTAGCTGTCTTGATCCCTAGATCCCTCAACGCGGTTTAAAGGCCCGTTTACACAGGCGATTTTTGTCGCGGCAACTCGATGCAATTTTTGTCGCGCTTGAGTTGCAACTTCAAAATATCACGTGTAAACCAGGTGCGATTTTCAGTGCGATTTGTCGCCGCGATATCGCAGGGGTTTCGAACATGCTTGAAACTTGATGCAATTTTGCTGCGACAAAAATTGCATCGAGTTGCCGCGACAAAAATCGTCTGTGTAAACGGGCCTTAAAATTGCTACGCGCCCTCAAATACTATTTCTTTAGCTGAATCAAAGCTGAAGATATATCATCTGCAAGCGTGTCTTGTACACTTCTCTCATTTCACCAATTAGCGTAATTCTCCTTATTACCGGAAATTTGTTCAGAACAGCTGAGAACGGATAATGTGGTGTTTAAAGAAAACGAAGTAGTATAAGGAGAGACGAAATATGTGAAAGTCAGAGTCAATCTTATTGGTAAAGAACACAGTAAAGAAAACCTTTTAACACAATCCTCGTATAATTTTGCTATCTTTCTTTTATTCATGTAACATCAACTAACCAGAAATCAATGTTAGTCGTTGAGTAATAACTGTTAACAGTTCCCTTTATGGGTTTGCACGAAATTTCGGCCGACAGGCAAGAAATAAATACGGACGAGAATAAATATAAAAATTAAGAAAAAGAATGGCGCGGTTCTCAGGTTTAGAGTCCTTTGAAACGCCTGTTATCAGATGAAGAATATAAATTTTGTCGCTTTCCTTATTGGACACGGAAAGCAAGTTATGGTCCCTAAAACTTGTTGACAAAATATGTCACTACTTAAAATAAGACGTTTTTACGCATGTTCTTGAAATTCCCCGAAACACTTTTGTCTTCCAAAGGACATGTGTAAACGAAGCTTGATATAATCCCTTATTCCAAAAAAGCTTTTACCATCGCCAATTACTCCGGGATAATTCACTAGCAATACGAGTAAAAACTAACGTTAAGTTGCCTTGATTCACACTTAGCAACTAAATTTACTCTTTCTATAATTTATAACAGTTTCTTACCCTTTTGTGGCCGCTGTTCTAAACGGGTATTTTGTCTTGACCTGTTTGAACATAAATTGTTCTCAACATGTCAATGGATAGTGATTAAGAGTTACATATTGCTCGCAAGAAAGACTTGAACAATTTATGGTGAGTAACACTACGTAAGCAGTTCTTAAACTTTCCCAATTATTAATTTATAAAAAAGATCCTTGGAATAGGAATTTATTAACACAAAGCTTAGGCCCGTTTCAAACGTCGAACTTTACATGTGCCGAATCAAATGCAAATGAGAAAAATCTATTGTCTTCGCTCATTTGCATTACATTCGGCACATGTAAAGTCGGGCCTTAACGAGTTATCTTCCAAAGGTAATTATGCAAGGGTTAATGCCTGCTTCACTTCATAGGAGCCGTCGTTATTTTTAGTTTTTTCCACAATTCTAAGTCAGCTTTTCATGAAGGCTTAGGGTTCGGGAAGTGAAGTGGAATAAGCGGAAGTAATTTTTATGACGGGTTATATCAAGCTATGTATGAAAGGAATGATGTTTCTTATAACGAAGCAAAACTTGAAATCTGTTTCGTCCTCGCCTTTGAAAGAAAGCTTTTCCTCCGTTTCGTAGAAGCGATTTCAAATTCGCATTAAATTTAACTGTTATGGCTTGAAGAAGTAGATGTTTAAACTTATATACCTCTTATAAGACGATTTACCAGTTACATATTCTGCGCTATTCCTCACTTTCGTGTCAATTCTTTACCTGGGGCAAGAGGTGAATTAAACGTGTGTTTTACATCTAAGTAGTAAAACTTCTTGATCGTTTATCGATCAAGAAAGATCGGGACTTACAGATAAAATCCAACAAAATCAATTACTGCGTTCTTCCTAAATAAAATCTCTATCTTGACATCGATAGGTTTTATTGCACGTAGCACTGATATTATGGTTTATTTTGAATCCAAGAACAACTAGAACATCGCCAGCTTTCAGAAATTACTAATTAGGATAATATTTATGATTTTTAAAAACGTCACATCAAAGCCATAGATGTACTTGTTTTCTATTTGAGAAAATTGGTCATTCCAAAGGATCCTTTATATATTTCTGTTTTGATCTCGATCTTAGGTTTTTAATTTCTAACATATTTATCGCAAGTAGAATTTAATTCCGTAATCGCGGCATTCTATAGACTTACTCTCGTCGTTCAGGTTTTGGTTTAGATGCGCCAGAACTTTAGAGGTTCTTATTTTTCACGGTAACTCAATACACTTTTCTATAAGCCGTTTTTGATATGGTTTATTTTCTTATTTTAGCTGTGGGGATTTAAGATGTTACATAACGAACACATCGCTTTTACATGTCGGAAACAAAGTAAATCAACTTGGATAAACCGCTAAATGATGAATGTGATAACTTTAAGATGATCGACGAATGCTGAAACATTCCAAATAAAGTAAGGGTGAAGTTCCACGTCAAGCGAGTTCTTCTTGCGTTCTTAAAACATATGGAAAAGATTTTAACAGTACAAACTGAGAATTATTTTTCTTCAAATCCAATTAAACAGTGCCCTCTTATAAAACGCTTTAATTTCTTATTCCACAAAAGCTTTTGCCATCAACCGTTTCATCGGAGTAATTCCTCGGCAATACGAGTACAAACTCAACGTAAAGATAGCCTGATTCAGACCTATCGACTAACTTAGGTTCTTTCTATATACAGCAATTCCTTATACTTTAAAGGCAGCTGTTCCAAACGGGTTTCCATGGTGGCCTTTTTCGAGAGTATGTTTCTTAAAATTTCAAGGACTCCTCGGAAAATTTGAATAAGTCCTATTTGCGAATTATATAAAACCAGCTAAGATATTAGTTTAAAGAATTGATAAGTTTGCAGCGTAATTCAAGAACACTCTAAAATGATATTATTTTGAACTAAACAACAAGATAACTTGCTCATAACTACTCACTGAGATGAAAAAAAAAACCGTTTCCTTCTAAAATAATTCAACGTTGGTTAGAGTCGGAAACTTTCGAAATCATTGCCTTTCTAACAGGTATAAAGAAAATCATTAACCATGACAACTTCAACACGGACAAAGTGTGTAATTCAGCGAACCCCACTTGAGTGGGGTTCGTGCATATTTATGAGCGCTGTAACGCGTGACGTGTTTTATTCATCACGTTCCACGGAAACCTGTTTGGATGCAATCGGAGAAATAGGATAGCTCAAGAAATTCGAAGTGAACTGTTATACTTTTCGTTAAGATTTCGTAAAGTGAATATCTGATTCAGCTGTTTGGTAGCTGGCGTTTTGACAGGAATTTGTTCGCGATGCGGACGCTTGAATTAAGCTTAAATTCTTGTCCAGAATTCATTTAATGTGTCGGAGCGTACAGTGTAGATCTAGAAGCTGGCGGTTGATGTGTTTTAAAGCTTTACTTGGTGCTCTATACAACTATGTATACTGCTCTTTCGAAGATAAAGCAGATGTAGTTTAGAAAATGGTTTTGATCTTCGAAATTCGTAAAGATGTTGTTCATGAAAGATTATGCAAATTTACGCTGTCTTGAAAACTGAAGCGAACCGTAATTGAGCTTTTTGAATTTGTCATGGCCAATTCCGGAAGAATTAGTCATATTAACAGATAAATGGTTTCTCAGTCACATCGTTAATAATGTTTTGCACAAGGTAAGGTAAACTTGTCTATACTTTTCAGAGTTTGAACTCATAATATCTTTCAAATAACATCAACTGTAACAATTTCTGTTAAGTAGCCCTACGTGAGCAGCGACTAATCTTTATCAGTTATCAATAAAAGAGATCCTTGGGATAGGAATCTATTAAAACGAAGCTTTGACAGTTAAAACAAGCAAATAGGTATTTTAACATGCTTATTGTCCAAAGGCAATATGGAAAGGTTAGTGCCTGCTTCACTACATAGCAACCGTCGTTAATTTCAGTTATTTCACTTTTTCTAAGTCAGTGTTGTTTCAAAACATACATGTTGCGTCGAAGAGAAAAATCATCAACTTGATAAACTCGAATAAAAGTAAGCAATTTTGTGCACATGTAAAATGGTAAATGTACTATTGTATAAAAGCAATGATGTTTCTTATAACGAAGCATAACTAAAGGCCTAGTTCTTCATCACCCTCGAAACCAAGCTTTGTCTCCGTTTAGTAGACGCGGTTTTAAATTAGTGTTAAATCCTTACCTGTTTTTAAATATATTTGTTTATAGATTGAACAAATGCATAATAAAAGTTATATACCTCTTACGAAACCGTAAGAAAGAAGTGACTTTTACCAGTCGCATATTCCTTGGTAATCGGCACGTGCGTCTCAGATCTTTGCATGGGACAATAGTCAAATCTGTAAACTTTTTATTATTGCTTTGGGTAAACCTGGACTTACACATCAAAGTAGACCATATCAACTATTGTGTTTTTGCTATAACAAACTTCTAACTTGACATAAATACGCCGGATTTTAACATAGCACTGATGTTAAAGTTTATTTTCAATCCGTGAACAACTAAGACAGCTTTCAGGATCAAAACTTCACAGGAAAGCCGTAGATATTAGTGAAATAAGACAGTACTTTCTTCCTATCTGAGCAATTTGGCCATTCCAAAGAGTCCTACTGTATATATATTTCCAATTTTTAATCACGAACTAAGGTTTTCCTGACATGTTTATGGTAAATAGGACATCATTCCGCAATGCATTCTACAGACTCTCATCTTTTAGGTTTTGGTTCAGATGCGTCAGAACTTTAGGGGTTCTTATTCTTTCATAGTAACTCGATACATTTTGCTATAAACCGTATGAGGCTTATTTCCTTATCTTAACTGTTGTGGATTAAGATATTATATAACGACTACAAAAACTTTTACAGATCGGGAGGGAAAAAATCTACTTGGATAAACAGGTCAATGATGAATGTGATATAACTATAAGCTAATCGAGGATTGCTGGAACATGCGGTACGTTGCTTTGTTTTGCCTTGGCGTTTGCTGCAGGCAAATATGGAAGAAGAAAAATCCATCATAGTGATTCTATTTTCTCGAAAACCAGCCGTTTAAAAATACCCTCGTTTTTATATGTGTAATTGCTTTGAATAACAAAGCTTTGTTCGTCGACTGGTAAAAACTAAAGAGACAGTAAAATACTGATCTTTGTCAAGTGAGGCCATGTTCAAACTACGCCGGAGAAATTAAAACCGCGGCCTTATTTCCACAGTAAGGCCTACCATCCAACACTAATCCGTCAAGAAAATGGAGCTTTTCCAATGCGCTTTTAACACCAGAGAAATTTTAAAACGCGCTGTTTTCAATCTTCTCTCATAAATTTTACGGGAATTTTAGAATTAACCCGTAGCGAAGTGGCGGATTTTTTTTTCACAATTTTTATTGTATATCCTTCGCGATGATTTGAAAAACAGTAATAGACTAAAATGAAAACATCAACCTTTGCTGCGGCCTTATTCGCGACAGAGCGCGAAGAAGATAGGTGAGGTGGTGTATTTTCATCCTTTTAGCGAAGCTTCTTGATTTTCTCCCAAAGCTTTATCGCCCTGTTGTATATGCATCTGGCGTTATGAAAATTCTTTTGTTTGGAATTGATGAAATAACGATATCCATCGACATGGACATGTCCGGGCACACTATCGTCACTGAAATCATTAAAATCAGCTTTCAACGGAGAACAGCTTTTTTGTTTTTAGTTTAGGATGGTCTTAAAAACAAATTTAACAAGTCTCATAACAATCAGCTTTTGGCCCTCTTTTTATTTTCTTTTGCACGATTAAAAGTTGTTTTCACCTTAAAATAATTAAAATGTAGATGTAGAAACCTGTTCGATACTAATTCCAACCCAAAGCAATCAATATTGTTAAGAATATTGTAAATTGTGATCCAATTTTCGACAAGGGTCTTGTAATTATCAATAAATACGATTTTTACCAGACACTGAGTTGCATCTCTTTATTTCATGCCCAATCTTTCTAACATTTCGCTCAGAAGAAGAATGTTCTGTTAAATAAACATATATGTGCATGTATAACAAAGTAAAAGAAATAGGAACGTGATAATTTTTCATAATA
>JAHPZR010025464.1:15000-20000 GCA_019787425.1 Platygyra sinensis
GAAACAGTGGGTATTATATCAAGGCGTGGATATGTAAGCACGGGAATTGTTGTAAGCAGAAAATCGAAAATAATAAAAATAAAAGTAAGTCAAAAATTGTTAGATGTTAAAGAAAGCACTCACGTTGAGGGACCAACAAACCGCAATGCAGCCACGTCAACCACAAGGCAGTGCAACAATAATGATAAAACAAACATTATGTGACCGAAAGCATAATGTTATTTTATCGCAAGGCATTTCCTATGTCTTATCATGTCTTATCAGTTTGCGGGTTGTGTTGTAATCTGGCAACAATGGAATTCTCCTGTCCAATGAAAAATGGGCGCGTATCACAGTTAAGTACAAAAGGTTGGTTATCTAGTTCACGCGGCCTCTTTCTTCTATTGCCATCATCGCAAGAAGAACTTTTCTGCCTTTTAGCGTTCAGTCGTATTGTTCTTTTTCCCTCCACCTCCCCGGTCACCGACCCGCGGACTGACATAATACATGATCTTATGTAGTTTTTTATCTACTTAAAGTTTTTCACTGGTGGCGAAAGTTTTAACCCCACCTTTCCTGAAGAGATTTTAATCTTTGTCTGTAACCTTAGTTTCAATTAAACTCGTCACATTTGTGGCCATTTATCCCAAACGATTTGTTTCTATTGTCGTCTACCAATCTCTTCAGCAAACTAGTGCGGCGCCTTACGGAGCTCTCGATGCCTTAATGTTTGCAAATGACTCAAGATAAAATAATAATATAAAATATTGTTCGTTTTAGTATTTATTAGAACTTATTTTTACACATTCTTGACTTGATAATGACGTTATGTTAACGTCGAAACGTCGTCGATTTTAGCTTTTATAGCTTTTTTATCGTTTTTAGCCTTTTTAAATCTTACAATGCTTTCAAGCAACGTTTTGTCGCAAGTTTTTATCGTGAAATGTTATTCTAAGTCACTTCTTTATGAATAATATAAAGGAAAGATTAGTATGGAGTGGTTAGAAAGGAAAGGGGGAGGTTAAAATTAGTAATTAAAATTAGTGATTAAAAATAGGAGGAGGGAAAAAATATATATTTTGTATAAATTGACATAAAAATTGTTGGTGTGTAAGTAACGCCCCAAATGTTATCTAAAGGCTGTCCATCTAAAACATAAAAATTATAATAAGAGACTCAAAATTATGAGTCAAAAATGGTTTAATGTAATGAAAACATAGCATGAAAATCACACAATCTTTGAAAAAACTGAATACCCTCTTGTTATTTTAATGATAATAACACTTTTAAATATGATTATTTTCTGTGAAGAAAAAAATTAAAAAATAAAAATAATATATAACTTTTTTCGTTCTTAAAATGATGTGATATAAAAGGTTCAAAATTTACAGGCTATTGGTATTTCTGCTCTCAGAAAGGTAGGATCTATACTACTCAAAATTTGTAGACTATTGCTATTTCTGAATTCTCCATTGAAAAATAGTCAAGTGGCATGATGGATATCATAATAGAACCAAATATTAGCTTTAGAGTCCAAGTTGCTATTAATAAAGTTTATTTGTCTGCTCTCTTGACTCCTTTTTGTAGTGTGGTCCAGTGTTGAGATGTAAGAATCCACTCTGTTATCAAGTGCTTTGAACAGCCATTACCCAGGAAAAACAGCATTAGCTTAAACATGTCGGTATTTCCAATGGGTTTCTTCCAAAATAATTGTTGGATGTCTTGTCACCAGATGGATAATGGGTAAAACACATCTCCATTTAGCAGGGTAAGTAAATTTCTTCTTTTTTGTATTAAACTTGTCTTTGGTATATCTCGTATAGACGTGTTGAAAATGTCAGCAGTGGAAAATTGGTCCATAACCACAGGGAATTGGGTTAAAAAAATTTTTGGTATAGAATTTACATGTGAGGAAAAAAAATATGTGTTTTCATTTGTTTCCATTTGTTTTAGTCATGTCTAATTGAATTCGAGGCTGAAAAATTTGAAATTCTTGCAATCAAACTAAATTGAAATGGAAAAATCCAAACATCTTGCAATCAAAATAATTCGAAAAAAAATAGGAAATTAGTACAAAAATTCCTGAAGAAAACCAAAAAACAAAATTTGGGGGGGGGGGGGGGGGGATAACTCATAACCCTGAGCGAGGGACCCTAAATCGGGTATTAGGCTGTTGGGTCAACAGCCACCCAGTTCTAACAAGAGCAGGGGCAGACAAAACCCTGCACAGTCCTAAAATTTGAGACTGTGTGCTACCCAAATCGAAAAGCTGCGCCTGAATGACTAATAGATTTGCAATTGAATTATGTATCAGGTGACCATGGAGAGGGAGAAGAAAACCAAGAGAAGAAATAGGGAATATTTAGCATCACCCGGGTGGAAAAAGACAGGAACATCGACACCAAGGCTCACATGGTTGAGAATCTTCAGGGGCAAAGCCCAACCGAGCAAGGGTGTTTCTAGTCCTGTACCAGACCTTTTCCCGACACCCCCGTGTCGAGTCAGGCAGAAAAGAAAAGGAAAAGATAGTCAAGAAGAGCTTGTGATCCTCCATAAAAACGAACATTGTAGAGAAATAATATTTTCCAAAAAAAAAAATAAATAAATAAATACATTTTTGTAGATAATGAAAACTTTAACAAGGTTCTCAAAGGAAAGCGGAAAACTACTTAACCGCTGAAAAGAAAATAATGTTTGTATCAAAGAGTAGAAAAAGTTGAAGCGCAGTGTCGTGCAGGTAGAAACAAATCCCTGTAAAAAAATTTAATTAAAATTGTACGTATCAGTGTACTGAAGACAATAAAAAAGTACTCACATTGAGGGAAAACACTTGACAGGAAAATGCACTTGAAACAGAATTCTGCGAAAAAAACTCTTTTAGAATAAAACTGCACCTGAAGACCTTGACCGTGAAAAATAAATTGTTTTAAGATTGACGCCACGATTGCGCCATGATTGCGTGATTAGCAATGACGTAGGAAGCGGGGCTCGAAAAGGACGATGGTATAGTCACGAAGGGTTTAATTCAATGAATTAGCGATGCGTGCCAGAAAACTGCCGGAAGGCAAGAATTTAGGTAAACAAATCTGTAACAGCAGATGTGATTCACACAACGTGCAAACGATAAAACATCGAGGAGAGGAGAGTAAAAATATTCGGAAGTGAAACCTACGAATTCGATGGAACAACAACATAGCGTACTGGCTAACCGGTAAGCGAAAGACTTCAAATCAATGATTTATCGTTCTAAAACATACAAGGGTTACTGACAAATCTTAATTTTAGAAACATGAAGTAGGAATGAAAGAAAATGCAAATTTTCTAGTAATCGTAAGCAAAATCTTGCCGTAAAGTAAATCTGGTATAGTAAACAAAAGGAAAATTATTTATTTCTATGTAAGTAAGTTCAAAGTGAGCTTAAGTTTACAGCGATCTCATGTTTGGAATCTAATGAGAACATAAAGATCGGTGAAATTCTAAATAAATGGTGGAATTCACATGATCGATATTTGGAAGGTAATAATTGGCAAAGTTCCGCGAGATTCATAGAGAGACTTGAAAGTGGGGAAAAGAGTATAAACATTAGAAGTGGTTAGTAGTATAAAAAACAAAAGAAATCAATATAAACTGTAAGGTGGATGGTATGTACACCATGACCATTCAAAGAGTTGACTAGTAACTCAAAGTTGTACCCCTACTGCAAGGTACATATAAATTGTTTGTATAAAAAAAATCATTTATAGCAGTAGATATATCTAGCAACCTTTGTGGCATTTCAGGTGCAACAGTAAGGGATCCCTAATAAAAGGGTTCTCCAAACCTCCACTGAAACAGTGGGTATTATATCAAGGGGTGGATATGTATGCACGGGAATTGTTGTAAGCAGAAAATCGAAAATAATAAAAAATAAAAGTAAGTCAAAAATTGTTAGATGTTAAAGAAAGCACTCACGTTGAGGGACCAACAAACTACAATGCAGCCACGTCAACCACAAGGCAGTGCAACAATAATGATAATAATAATATAAAGAAGAGATTAGTATGGAGCGCCGTAAAGTAAATCTGGTATAGTAAACAAAAGGAAAATTATTTATTTCTATGTAAGTAAGTTCAAAGTAAGCCTAAGTTTACAGTGATCTCATGTTTGGAATCTAATGAGAACATAAAGATCGGTGAAATTCTAAATAACAAAGTGACTACAATTACATTAAATAACTTGATTTTCAGTTATTTTTGAGCTTTATCGAAAGGTCGCGGCCAACGTACTTCGTCGATTTGCTCAAGAGTCTTCCTTTAGGGTTCTAATTACGAAAAAGATGTTAAGAAAGTACCATTTCCACAGGCATTTCTTGTATTTTTTCTTAGCGCTTAAAAAGCGATTGGGAGACTGGGAGTGGACAAAAAGGCGCGAGCGGGAGCTGGTAACAAGTGAGGAGTTTGAGCGCAGGGAGCGATGGTTCCTTGCACCCCTCCTCACTAGTTAATAATCATTCGCTTTATTTTCGCGCGTGCGACTGGGGACGAGGCAGACTTGGTGGCACACCAATATGGGTGGGCCAACATGGGTCGTGAGAAAACGAAACATAGGCCCGAGACCGTCGATCATAGTCCCCGTCCACACTACGTCAGAAAAATATAAAAACAGAGGTTTCTCTCTGAAAACCCATCAAATGTTTTCCGTTTACACTGCGATGGACAAATTTGAAAACATAACAATCCATTTTCATTTCGGAGCTGTGCTTAAGGCTTTAAACCTCTGACAGAGCTAGAAATCACATGATTATTGGGATGTTTTGGTTTTCGATAAGCTTCGTTTTCGAAATTTTTGCGTTTACAATAAAACGAAAAGCCGGAAATTACTTTGGTTTGAGAACAATGATGCAAGGCTGATACTACGTAGAAAGCTTAATGGGGCAGCGACATATGATAGAGTCCAAACTGAAAGCCAAGCATTGCAACCGTGGACAGCTGTTTCGACCTTGTTGGGTCTCGACAGCACGATGTAGCAAGCTATGAATTAAA
>JAHPZR010025464.1:25000-32500 GCA_019787425.1 Platygyra sinensis
CAAAGGAAGGAAATTTATCAAACATCGAAAACGCTTTTCGTCTTCGAAAAACTAAGGAACGTTCGATCCATATGAACGAAGAAAGAAAGAAAGGCTGCCCTGAAAACAGAGTTCGTATACAAGACATTCAAACTGCAAATGTAGCATTCACAGAGTGTAAAGGTTTCCTGCTGAAAACGTTTTTCTACTGCTGATAAAACAGTACTTTATAAAACGTTCTATAGATATTTACTGATAAACTTCTTGGCAAGGCATTTGTTGTTTTTCTTCGAGAATGATATTTGCTTTGGCGATGACCATCTAATGTTTGCATTTATTTGTGTCAAAGAAGGCATCAGCCTATTTTTTAAGGAAACTGCGCTATTCGCTGTCAAGGTAGCACACATCTCCTCTCAATAATTCTCTCTCTCACCAAATTAATTCCCTTTCTACAGACATCCGGAATATCACGCCTTAAGGTAAGACTTGTTAAGCTACGCCCATTGACATTCCTCACTGCTTGTTCTTCTTAATGTTTTTCGTCTTCATAAAACTATGGAACGTTCGTTCCACAAGAACGAAGAAAGAAATAAGAGCTGCAGTTTTTATTAAAACTCACCTGAATTGTTAACAATATAATCTCTCTTTTAAATTTTTTCTTACAAATTCACGTTGTAATTAAAGAGAAAGATTTAAATGTTTTTTGCTGTCAATACCCAGTTCTATTATCCTCAATATGGTCGTGGCTTGTAATTATGCTTTGTAGTTTTAATCTCTGTCCTGCGGATCTCTCACTTTCAGCAAATAATTAACAATTATTGGACGAGGTTGAACTAAATATCGTGCCTCGCAGATCAATTATTTGCCTCAGCCTTCGGCTTCGGCAAATAATTGATCTGCTCGCCACTGACAAATCACGATATTTTGCGATAACCGAGTTCAATAATTGTTTTATCATTCCATCATCAAGTTTGTTTTCATATTTTAATCACTTCCTGGAAGCTCAGGGAAGCGGTCTGCCATTTTTTTTTCTTGAGAACGTGCTTCCAATTACGCATGAACAGAATGTTATTTGCAGCAAAACACGTTTAGACGGTACTACGCATGAGCAGACCATTATTTGTAGGCAGTTATTTGCAGGTCACGTGGTGGGCTCTTGGCCAATGGAAAGGAACGAAAAAAAATGCATCGAATGATAAAATGTTTTGTAAAATGGTCGAAAAAACGAAATCTATTAATGTGATACAATAGTTTTCCTTGCCTCAGAAAAGCCTTCGATTGAAATTCTACAACAACAGTAAAGGGAAAATTTCATTTTAGTTTTTGTATTATCTACTATACAACCAAAGGACAATTCAATTCATTCTCTTCTACATGCCTCAATTTATCCTTCTAGTTACAACTGCAAACACCCATTGAAGCCAAAAATGCAGTTAAAAAACAATAGTCCATACTTTCGGAGCAAGCCTAAATAATGGTATGTTTCTTTTTGGCCTCGTCACTTAGGTAGATTTTAAAGCAAGTTAACATAAGGAATTTTAGGGCAAACATCTGGAATCCATAGGTTATAGCTGGAAAAGCTACGATAGTAAAGCGGTTGATTACTGCACGTTGAACCATCGCTTAATCCTAACATTTGACTTACCTTAATTGATCTAGAAGATGTATTTTGTCAACGAAACGTGTAGCAGACGCCAGGTTTATATTTACGGCAAGCTTAAAGTTTGTCTTAATATAAATGCAAATTAACCAGGTGAAAACACCTGATAAAAGTGAGACTTCACTGAAATGGACCAACAAATTTCCCGTTGTCCTAATTCTAATTGACGCTTACTATTTACGCAAAACTTTATACGTGCCTGACTTATATTTGGAAATTTGGCAAAATTAATTTCTCTTTAGCATTACCAAAGTCTAAATATTCCGGATCATTATCAGCATCTGGACAAAGTACCTTATGTGTCAATCATGTTAAATCGTCTTTGCTAATATTGTGTCAGTTCTTTATGTTTTTCTACAGGTGACGTTCAAGTCCACGTGAAACAAAGAAATATCCCAAATGGAAATAACATTCCAACTTTCATTCTTGGCTTTTCTCTAATACATTCGATAGCTTGCTTTTTGGAAATCGCTTGCATTTTTTTGCGTTAATAAGAAAAGAAAATGAAAGTAAAACACCATCGCTCACAGCATTTTGGTCATTGTTTATGATGGAATGAGGAATGTGATTACTGTGTATGGGAAGATCAATAAAACACAGAAACAAATTTAACTGGTCTTAATGTGTAAGATTTTAAGCTGTTTTAAAGTGCACAATTTATAGTCCCTTCTGTGGGAAATGTAAGTAGTCTTCGTTAAAGTGCGCACGTTAGATATAAAGTTCGGCAAAACAGAGCCGTAGCTAGTAACAGGCCAACCGAGGCACTTTCCTCAGTCATTTCTTTCGCTTTTGTTGTTTATAGTCATCATAAACACCATAAACACTCAGGAAGAGAACTCAACCATAGACCGATTTCCTCAGTCAAGTTTTTCATGGACATTGCGTCAGTCATATTTTGTTTTTTCTGGCTACGGCCCTGCAAAAGGTGTATTAAAGTGCGTAATTTAAGGACATAACTTCGATAAGGACTTCTAAACTGATAGCTAGCAGCATTCAAGGACTACTAAATGCCAGCATTTTATTAAGCTCTGCTAACTAGAAAAATTTTAAGAAGCGCTAAATCTTTTAGTACTGCAAAATAGCAGCGCGCACAAGAGCGTACATGGCAGTTGTAAACATTTTCTTTTTTTTAAGTTTGTGGGTGATGAGCAAAGTAAAGACCAACTCCAACAGTGAAATAATTTGCCGCTGTGTTTTGTCTTCCTGAGAGACCAGTACATTCAACATTTTGATCGAGTCTGAAAAGTAGGACTTTTAAGTAGGCTTTTAGCATTAAACTTTGAAAGTTTTCAAAGTTCCATTTTTAAGATTTATTGAAACGGTTGAAAACTCCTTAAGAGCCAGAAGTCTTAAAAACGGCATTTCCAAAATCGGCAATTTTATAGTCTTTAAATAGGCAAAAAAAGGAGTCTTAACGGTGCGAATTTGAAGTCTTAAAAGCGCCAACTTTAACGACTTTTAAAAGCGCCAATTTGAACGACTCTTAAAAGCGCCTAATTTTAAGGAGTCTAAAAGCGCCAATTTTAAGGAGATTTAAAATAGGCAATTTTAAGGAGCCTTAAAAGCGCCTATTTTATGGCAGTGGAATAAAAGTGGCCATTCCAAAGCCATGATTTACATAAGGGGCTTTTTGGTAATTTTTCTTAAAGAAACAATCCGCTATATAGGTTTCCTGACACAGTATTTAACTTACTCCACGGGCTTACCACAGGATGCTTTTGATTTGATGCTCTGAATTTTTCGGTGGTAGGGACATTCACGCCACGTGGTGTAATAGGAGATAAACGCAAGGAGCGCTTGCG
Source organism: Platygyra sinensis (assembly GCA_019787425.1). Classification (NCBI taxonomy): domain Eukaryota; kingdom Metazoa; phylum Cnidaria; class Anthozoa; order Scleractinia; family Merulinidae; genus Platygyra; species Platygyra sinensis. The sequence goes on from JAHPZR010025464.1 coordinate 28,442, forward strand.
TATGATATGTCGTTAGCTTTCATCAGGCAAACATAATAGTTGTTTAAAAGTGCGTATTGATTTTAAGCTACCTGGAGGGATCTCGCCGACCGTGATTGCAAACGACCATACGAGAGACAGACGTCTAAAATCGAGGCCACCAGGGATAATGTAACCTCTTATAAAAAAAAAAATTAAAAAAATAAATAAAAACAGCCTAACATTTTAGAAGAACCTCGCCCAGAATATAAAGAAAATTTACAGAATATAAATTGCAGTTAATTATACAACCTTTAGCTTATTAGAGTCAAGCTAACAGTAAACAAAACAATAATGTATTTGTAAATGTTAGCAATACAAGGGTACAAAGATCATTTAGCCCACATGGCTTCACGTGCAGTCAATTATATTGTCTAATAACAGCGCTGTATTTTCTCCCTGTCAATCAAAGTATGTTTGTCCATTTGCTTCGCTTCTTGATTCATTCAGTTGTCTACTTTGACAAGAATCACAGTTCCCTCCCACCCGACCCTTTGCATTGGTAGGATTTCACAATTACTAGTACTCAAAGACAATGTATGATGCCTTAATAGTTATAGTTTTTCAACAACAACAACAACAACAACAAACTAAAACATAGTCACAACAATCTTCAAGGACACGAACTTTGGCAAGTTGACTTACTGTCAAATGTCAATAATATATTTTCCTATACAAGATAGAGTATTGTTATTGCTAATCTTTTGTGGCTCATTAAGAAGTGTTTACATTTGTTAAAGGTACAATAAAGTCAGGGTTCGGGATTGAGTGCTCCCATGCTGGTCACACTTTCACCCATTGACTCATGGCAGCTATTCATTCTGGGGATCGGTACCCCTATAGCTGTGTTGCCATGGGAATGAGTGTTATCCCGGAGGATTATCACCTCCTGTAGGGGATTACTACCCCTTCCGCGGCCAAGGGATTATTACCATTGAGAGAGAATTATCATCTCTTTTTGTTGCATAATACTAGCTTTAGACCAACATGTTATATCAGCAATTTTGCGACTGGAGTGGTTAATCCCCTACCCCTTTACCCCCACAAAGTGTGTTGATATTCTTGTCTTAGCTAAGGGGTTGATAGCATTAATTTTTAATTTGGCTCTGTGAAAAGTTCAAGTCCACCATTGAAGCGAGCAACTCTTCCAACACTAACCTCTATCCTCTGAAATTACCTGGATAATAATTTGACGAATTTCGCTTAAAACGTCGAAAGAATTATTAGAATTTTACTTTATTTCTCGATTTACATAAAATACAACACAGTTAAACAACTGACGAAATGGAAGAGTGATAAAGTGGTCAATTTCCACGTCAAGGGAATTTTTGTTACGTTCCTAAAACGTACCAAATAATTGCAAGAAACTGGTAGAAAACTGGAATACTGGAACACAATTAGTAAGCGCCAAAACAATATTGATATTAATTGTTTTGTGTTTTAAAATTTGCGTCGAACAGTTTTCGAAATCTTCATTTTGATTATTTTTGAGGGAAAACAACTCTTGTTCGGGCCCAATAAAATAAAGAAAAGAAGACCAAAAATTGATTGTCATTGGACTTGTTAAATTTACCTTTAAGACCTTTGCTAATCTATAAAACAAAAGCTGTTCTCCATTGAACGCCGATTTCAATGATTTCAGTGACGGTCGGCTACCAGCTGGACATGTCCATGTTGATGGATATCGTTTTTTCATCAATTCCAACAAAAGAATCTTCGTTGCTCCAGCTGCATATTTAACAGACAGCTAAAGCTATGAGGGAAAATCAAGGTACTTAAAGCGCAACTAACCCCCAAAATTATTTTTCCTTTAACAAAATCTACTAGTTTTCCCAATTACTTCAGCGAAAAAGTTATCTCGATTGATAGAATCCCCGCGTTTCTACAGGCGTTTAAAGTTGTAATTTCTAGCCCCACGACCGAGCAAAATGGGATCTGGGTCGGGCTTCTAGTGACGTCATCGAAGGAGCTGGGCTCAAAGCACTCAAGAGACTTTGACTGGGCTTCGAGCGCTGTGAAAACATAGTTGGGGTATTTGTGCCTCATATTTTATCGAAAATGGACAAGACTTTTAAGTGAAAGAACTGTATCATCTCGGAACACAATTCGGAGTCTAGCAACGATTCGGACGGCTACGATGTATACATTTTTTTGCATTTCGAAGTGCGGGTCGCCGAGCCCGCCACATCTAAAAACATTTATTCAGCCCAGCATATTAACACTTGAAGACTTAGCTTGGGTTAGATAATAAGCTGACAAGTAACGGTGGGTATTGGATAATACACTTATCGCCCGGCTAGGCCTCTAAGTGTCATCCCGATGGCTAGATAGGTGTCAACACTAAGTTTATAATGTGCCGTTAACACTGAATCGTTCACTTTGCTCAGATTTCTCGACAGTTAGAAATGGCAGGATCCACGAAATGGGCTTCCTTTGTTGTCCTTTTTGCTTTGTGTTCGCTATGGGCAAGTAAAGAGGTATTTGGACACTTCAGTATTGGAAGAGAACTCAAACGATCATTCAGGGACGGCTTAATAAACTCTGAAAGAAACTTTGAAAGTGGGTCCTATCTCAGGAAAAATCAACGGAGGGCAGGTAATTAATGTGCCGCTAACTCGATTTTCGCAATTTTACGTACTTATCTGTTAACTAAATTATCGTCAACTGCTATACTTCTCTTCTCCCTAACCGCTGATGTTTGCAACACTTCAATGGCCTATCAGATGAGCCAGCGTTCGTATTTTGGGACAGAGCAACATGACGAGGGCAAACTAGCCTGATATTGCGAAGTGAACCTAAAATGTATGAACAGGTATTGGACTACATACAGACAAAAGCAAAAACTTCGACCATATCAGGCCAGTAAAGTAAAATCGCAGGATATCAGGATTGCAGTAACACGGAAGGCTTTAGTCTGATAAGCTATTTGCAAATTTGAGTAAGGCCAGGTTATAAACTCAAATACCATACTTCTTAATTCGTTAAAACTAATGGTTTGACCTACTTCCCAAATTGGATTCCGCTCTGAGAGCGCGAGAAGGTTATCGTATTTAAGTTAGTTCCCATTACACTCACTGGCCGAATATGTGTCGATAATTTTTGTTTGGTTTATTTGAGGATCGGAATTCTCATCTATCTGGAATGGGCCGCAGATTTTCCACCTTAAGCCTAGATGTGCTGGGCATCTTAAAATCTGGGGCTCATTTCACGAAGCCCACCTAAATAAAATGCATTTTAAGCACTGTTTCCCAACAATAGGCTTTTGCAGAACACTGACACGATTGATGATCGCAGTTATACACACAACTTTAATAAGCAGTTCAAGGGGATCCGAACCCATGACCTCTGTGATAACAGTGAATTGCTTTGCCAACTGAGCTATCAAGCTAAGCCAACTGGGAGCTGGTCCCCGCCGAAAGCTTGTCACTTTTTGAGTTCGTAACGTACATGTACCCGCATATTCATCATCTATCAAATCTTTCTCTGCAGTTCAAATAAATGATCCTTCATATTTCCACTGGCAAAAATGGCCTTTTTATTTGAACAATACTTACGAGACATTTAATCTGAAAGGCCATCCCAAGCCTTGTTGTTGAGCTTATCGTTTCAATTTCTGTCACAAATTTACACCTTTTTGCTAGACTCCCTGATCCAGAAAGAAGTTACAATGCTTTCCTTTGTCTCCTTTTTAGGTGAAAGAACAGTCGGAACATACAAACAAGAAGGATATAAAAACGACGACTATCTCCGCGAGGCTTGAAACAAGATTTCTATGACAGCATTAATAATTTAATAATTATTACTCTTACATAAATTGACAGCTTAGTTAATGTCATTCTGACTCACCGCGGACTCCGATTAAAACTCTATCGCAATTATAAGCTTACTTTTGAAATTGACAAGATACGTAGGAAAAGACCTTTGGTTTTTTATAACAGATCTGGTAAAAGATTGAACAACAAAGAGCAAATAAAGTTAACCAATTTGATAAATATTCTTGTTTTTCGGCCATTTCAACTTCAACAAAAAGAGAAAACAAAC
>JAHPZR010025464.1:37500-57510 GCA_019787425.1 Platygyra sinensis
CGAATTTCGTGGATACTTATTTACAGGGAATGCGTGATAGAAGTATGTGAAGCTGAACGGAATTGGCGCGGGAAATCCAGCTAATTGATTGGTTAACGGCAGGAAACCTGTCAAACCGGTCCTCTGGAGTACAAATACCGCGTGATATTTGTACTCGTCTTAAGCGTTATTTGTACTCTACGAAGTGCAGTTGGATAATAAAATTAAAACGCCACTTTTTTCAGCTGCCAGAATATCTTCAGTCAGGGCCACACTCGAAGAAAAATGTTTGTTATTTGTTTTTAGTCTCGATTTCTGATGTTCTCTCGAGTCGACTCTACTAACGTGGGCCCTTTGCAGATCGGCGGCTGGCCATGAAGCCTGTTCTGTTTGAAGTGATATCTTTTAGGAGTCGAATAAAGCTTAAGTCACTCCCAGATTGGTCTCCTTTACGAGATTAATTCAAATTCTCCGACGAGCACCCTGACTTTTTCCGCCCTGTTTTTTTTTTTAAATTGAAATATTAGACAAAAAGAATAGTAAATTAATACTTCTTGACATTGCGTGCGTTTCAAGAAATGTTTATTTACCGAGCGTAAGTGTTCGTCCAACCCTACTTAGCCTTTGTCTTTTCTAAATTCATTCATTTGCACATAAAGAAAAGAGCTTTTTTAGCCACTTTCGTAGACTCGCTTTGCATTCAGAATTCACTGATAGGGAATGACAATCACAAAACGATAAGTTGATTGATTTATTAACTGCTATGCCTGCTCAGCTCCTTGATAACTTTCTGTAGGCCAATGAGCAAAAGCTGCAATTATGGTTCCCTTCAGAATATTATGTAAACAAATAAATGTCAAGAATCCAAGATGAGAATTGAAGAAGTGAAACTCTATGGTGTGATTAATTTTCTTCTGGCCACGTAATTTAGTTTACTGAGTTGTGTAGAAATCTTACTCCCAGAGTGTCCAAGCTTATATAATCAGAGAAGTTCCTTTCCACAAATTTTTCTTGTATTTGTGAGTCTTTATTTTGTAAATCGATCGCGTTTTTGTATGAATTAAATTTGAATCTGTTCCCATGAAACTGCTGGCAATTTTTAAACATTCATGACACACTTTCACAAAATGCAAAAATCGCACGTCACTGTACTTCAATTTAACCGCTCATTTAAAAGCAGCCTCATAACGCCTTGTCAAACAATGCAGCTGGCAGACGCGGTCAAAATTCATTTTAAAACAGAATAATTTTGCCAGGACTTCATTCAAAACCGTTTTCACAAAATAAACTGATCTGCTTGTCCATATTTTTGTTTGTGGGAGGCTGCCAAACTTCAAGAAGTCTTATTACAGTTCTAAGAGCATCAAACTTCTTCAAGATATCAACGTTTTCTTGCGGTAAGTAACGTCGATTAATCAATAGACTATACAATGGAACCATCTTCCTCAGTTAAAGAGATCAATCTGAAATTCGTTTTTTATATCGGTTTCGAACCAGACGAGTAAAGATTTTTCAAAGCAACTCTCCGGCGAAAAACACCCAGTGAGAAAAGAAAATATATAAGAAAGTGGATCATTCATGAAAAAGTGGATCGATATTCGGTACTCAAATTATTATTCAAGCAATACGTCCTAGCATCTTCGATGTTTGCTGTTGTCAGCAACAGATAAAAGATATTTCTATTTGCGCAAATGCAAAGCGGAAATTACAAGTCAACAGTCTTAGTGTACAGTGGAATTATTTTCTAGAGATAATGTCATAAATAATTTCTAATTCCACCACCTTGACCAGTTCTGCAAGGCATGTGCAGAGCAGCTCTGGCAGGAAAGAGTTAGAAAAGTAATGTAACGAGAGAGCAGATTGACATTCAATAGTCAAATAACGATATTCAAGCCTTACTCATGATCAAGATTCAGATATCGTCACTGTCTTGTGCCGATCCACAGATAAAAAGGAGTTCTTCGGCACGAATACAACGCCGCAATTACGGACCGCTGATATTCAGTGCCAAGCAGTTAATAACATAGAAGTTCCAATCGCCGATAGTTGCTGTTTGAATGCACCTTTGAAATTACGAAAAATGCTGAGAAGCATTTGTCGACGAAGGTCTGAAGTTCGAGGGATTTTTTTCTTTATTCGGTCTCACTTCTGAAAATGCATTTGGGAGATCGAAGCTGTCAATGGTGTAAAGTAAAATTTCTCGGAAAGAGTGAGTCAGCTTTCGGGTGGGTCATGTAAATAACTAATTGTCACCATCGCCATGGTACATACATGTATGATGTTGCCTTTGCAGATTGGTGAAGACAGAGCCTTGGATAATCTTGGCAAGGTGTCTTGGAAAATGTAGGTGTGTAAAATTTCTGGAGCCAGCCTTAAAATTAAAACTGCAATTTTGTTCCAAACACTACATGCTCACAGCGACTCACTGTAATTGCTTTTTTAGGAAGCGCGATTACTAAGCAATCTATAAAAAAAGAGAGAGCGTTTAACCACCAAAATATTTGTACCTGTTTCTGGAAAAATTATTTTATCGATGTGAATTGATCCTTTGCCAACCACATTTTACTTCATAAAATTTAGTTACTTATTTTTGTTCTCCCTTTTGTAACCCTGTTGGCTAGCAATGGCACATTACTAATTAACACCTGGCTGTGTTTTCGTTTTGAAATTAATTAAGCAAATGTTGCGCAAGAAAACTGTGCCATTTGTGGGAATCTTCATTGTAGGTAACAGTAACAGCTAGGCTAGACTTCGCCTGAAAGTCACACTTCCTATGGTGGATATTAAATTCTTATAAACTGAATAAGCTTCGATTACACAAAGGAATTTTAAAATAAATGCTGTTCATGTAAAATAACAATTAATAAATATTCATGTTATAAATGTTAACAAAGTTAATTAAAAGTCTAGTGTCTTCTGCCAAGCCGCAGACGTGTGTATAGTCACAGAGCAAACCCGGGTTTACACGCAAAGAAAAAATGGCACGAAATACACAGTTTGGAAATTTTATTAGAAACTAACACAGAAAACACGATTTTGATCAGTCAGAGGGTTTTCACTAGTTTTAAAATGTTTATCTGAACAGTACGCATTACGAGACATTTGGGAGGGGACGGGGAAAATAATACGAGAAGAGTTTGTAATTGACAGGAAAAAAGCGCACACCATTTTTACTGGGGTTAACAAGAACAGAAGAAGAAGAAGAAGAAGAAGAAGAAGAAGAAGAAGAAGAAGCCGTGTATTATTCTGTTTATTGCATAAACATACTAATGACGACTTTCTTGTCGATTTTCCGAAGATTTCAGAACTCCTTCCGAAGATTTCCGGAGATTATCCAAAATTTTTCCGAAGGCCAGACAATCGTTTCCGAAAATTTCCGAAGATTTCCGAGGAAGAACCGATAATGTTTCGATTATACAGTAACACACCTAAGTCCTAATTTCAGGGATAATGTAGCCATAGCAATGGTGATCTTTTTTTAAATCAGTAACCATGGCGACACCAACATCCTCACACGTGAAAGATAAAAATAGTATCTTCCCTGCGCGCGCGATGAAGATATGATTTTTTAGTAAAAGGAAAAATCCTGGTAATTCACTGGTGTTTATATAATGATTAACAATTATTGGACGAGGCTGAGCAAAATATCGTGATTTGCCATGGGCGAGCAGCTCAATTATTTGCCGAAGCCGAAGGCTGAGGCAAATAATTGATCTGCGAGACACTGACAAATCACGATATTTTTCGATAACCGAGTTCATATTTTAATCACTTCCTGGCAGCCCAGGGAAGCCATCTGCCATTTTTCTCAGGGAGCGTGGTTGCAATTACGCATGAGCAGAATACTATTTGCAGCAAAACACGTTTTAAACGGTACTACGCATGAGCAGACCATTATTTGAAGGCAGTTTATTTGCAAGTCACGTGGTGGGCTCTCGGCCAATGGAAAGGAAGAAAACAATGCGTCGAACGATAAAACTATTTACATGTAAAATTTATGATATTTAAAATTATACCTTGAAAAGTCACTTGAATTAAAACAGGGCCTCAGGGCATTCCAAAAAATTACAATTCTGTAACAAAAAGATCTCTGTCCCGACGAGGCCAATATCGAGCCATATTGACCTCACACTTGGTCAATAACCCATATATATTAACCTGGGCAGATAATCTGGTCGCCCGACTGCTAATGTTGCCTCTGGAGATAAAATTTGAACCGACGTAGTTTGGTACTTGGCCTGTCATAGATTTAACGGCCAAGGGCGCACCTGATGGTACTTAGCTAGGATCTGATTTCCGGTTTTTCTGGCCTGGAGTAACGTGGCCAAACTTCCTTGTCCTGGAAAGTATGCGAGCAGCAAAGTTCTGTACACCATGTAGTTGCTAGCAGACTGAATCGAAGTATTCAACAAACGAAAGAGCAATAATACACTTTTCTAAACACTAGAAAATTATTGATTGTACTGAGTCATATAAAAGTGAGCTGATTTGCATAGAAATGAACGTCTATGCCGCACACATTTTCATATCAAGGATTCCAACAAAGACTCGCTTTGAACAGTTTTTGACACTGGGTCAAAAGGAAACTGATCAAAGGTGTCCTATTGAATCGACATCAGTTTTCATTCACATCGATTTTATTTTCAGGCATTCGACGTAATTGACAGATGGGGACATCAGTGAATCAGTGAGTTTGGTAAAACTCTGTATTTGTCAGCAAAAGATGTCTTCATAAAATGGCTAAAATGGAAATGGACAACTGCGTAAAAGAGAACACGAAACCAGGGCAAGAAAATGGAGGAGAAATCGATCAGAAGAATGATAAAACGGACGAACAAACATTGATCAAGAACTTTGGATCATATACAACATTGCACGGTTTTCACTTCCTGTTCGACTCTAACTCGACCGTTCGTCGCATCCTGTGGCTGATATTAATGCTTGCTTGCCTGGTCATACTAGCTTTTTTTGTCAGGGAAAATTACTTCAAGTTACTGCGACACGAAAGCTTGGTAACAAAGGACATTGAACATTCAAAAAGATTGCTTTTCCCAGCGGTCAGTATTTGCAATCAGAACATGCTGCTAAAAAGCAAAATACAAGACACCGATGCTCAGTTATATTTGGATGGCATTGACTTCCTTGTGCCGGCAAATCCGGGGGATGATGACACACAACAGGCTTCAAGTGGGGTTAGAGCGTCGTTTGATATTGAGAAAGCTGTGCGAGAAGCTGGGCATAACCTCACAGCCATGCTGAAGTTTTGTAGTTGGAGAGGGGAAAAGTGTGGAGCGGAGAATTTTACCACCTTTGTATCTTTTTACGTAAGTAAACGTTGTGTCCGAGTCTCTCATTTTTATGAAATACACGAGCAAGTATGAGCAGTAAGTCGCTTTATCAAATAAAGTGGTTTAAATCGAGGCCCCGACCATGCTTTCCATAAGAATCCCTAGCTTGTCAACCAAAACGAAGCAAAATCGGTTACTAGTTTATCGTTTTTGTGTTGTTCTCACCTGGAGTTTCCCCCGAAAATTAAAGACCATGATGGAAGTGATGCATATGACGCTTTTTAAAACACCGTTTTCATCTATCCACGCGAGAAACGGACCGTTCTTAAAGAGTTCTACTTTCCAAAAGACTTTGTTTTCATCAGCATTTTTTAGTCGTTATAGTGTGCGCGAAGGGCAAAGAGCATTAAAATTTATGCGTTTTCATTGATACGGAAACGCATTATTGTGGTCGGGGCCTGCAGCTTCTGCCAGTGATCAGAAAGGATACAGAAAATAAGGTGAACTAATAAAAACTAAAAGTAAATACATGCCACTACGCGAAGTGCGGAAAAACGACCGCCAGCGGGTCACGTTTGGATTTAGTTTTACTTCTTATTGGATGAAAATAGGCCCGAGTTTTTTAAGCCAATCGTGTGGCGTAGTAAGTGCAAACCAACGTATTATTACGACATGCACTTATTGAAAACCCCTCCCTGCATAAGCGAAAGACACCACATCTCGTATCGTATCAAAGTCTTTCCTCACTGACTGTTTATGTAAATAATTTCCGCTAGAATTCCACAAAAGGGTCTTTAAGGACGTAAATCACTCTTTTTACATGTCATATATCCTGTTCTGTCAAGTTCTGTTTTTATTGAGGAACTGACCAAGTTTAACACAAAAAACTCGGCCAGTAATTTATTTCCTCGGTTCGCCTTCGTCTGACGTTTCTCAAGTTAATTTATTTCCTCCGTTCGTCTTCGTCTGACGTTTCGACGATCTGAGCGGAAGTCTCATCTTCATAGTCAAGTGACTATTCTATTGACTCTGAAGAAAACTTCCACTCAGGTTGTCGAAACGTCAGTAACCAACAACAGCTCTTTTCGGAACTACCCTCCCCCGGACGATCACACAATGCGAACTACTAATACTCCTCGGTTCAAACAGCACTAAAGTGTAAAGCACTATTGATCTATACATGTAAATAGGGCTATACAATTAATAAATTATTATTATTATTATTGTTATTATCATTATCATTATCATTGTCATTGTCATTGTCATTGTCATTGTCATTGTCATTGTCGTTGTCGTTGTCGTTGTCGTTGTCGTTGTCGTTGTCGTTGTCCCGTTTGTCGTTGTCGTTGTCGTTGTCGTTGTCGTTGTTGTTGTCGTTGTCGTTATCGTTATTATTATTATTATTATTATTATTATTATTATTATTATTATTATATTTTCTCAATACGCACTTCAAACTTCGTGCATCGTAGCTCAATAACATCTTAACCTTTGACTTATGGATTTATATAAATTTTTGGATTCCATATCTCCATGACAGCGCGGTCTATGCTACACTTTCAACTCTGGGGCTCCGGGACATCCTCTCCTTGACGTGACGTCATCCGGGATAACACAAGCCTTGAGTCTAATAATAGACGTGCAACCCAATGAGTATTATGGGCCTTTTAGCTACGAGGCAACTGGACTCAAAGTGTTGCTACATGACCAGAAGGAGTGGCCGGACATAGAAAACCTTGGAATGGATGTGACTCCGGGATACAACACAAATATAAGGATACAGGGAAGCAAGGTAGCAAAGATGACGTGGGAGGAGTGGATTGAGTGCTAGCTACCCCTATAGACCCAATTCAAAAATGGCTGCCTTTATATTATTCTTTTGTTCGTATTTTAATTAGCCTCACTAGCCTCGTTTTTGAGACAAAAATTGTAAAGAATTTGTTATTCCGAACGAGGTTAGTGAGGCTATTTTGAATATGAACAAAAGAATAATTTAAAGGCAGCCATTTTTGCATAGGGTCCAGTTATGGCCAGAAAAGCAAAAACAAATGAAAATGAAGAAGACTGTAAATATTATAGGAATAAATAAAGGCAAACAGTAAGCATGCGATCTACCTCTAGCTGTTTGGGCGTATAACAACAAGTGGATTAAGAACATCAGGCAGAAAGTTGGCCAATAAAGCACCATGTATATAAGAACCAATTCAGCCTCATAAACAGCACATGTTCTTATATAAAAAGAAAGAAGACACTACAATAGCCTGCGGGCACTTTTATTAAAGCACTATGGTGTGTTGGACCATACAAGCTCTAAGAGTCCTACGGTACTTGACAATAAGAATGGGACTGTGGGACTATAACAGTTCACACCATTTTGCTAACGGTTACTTGGGTGTCTTAAATTAATATTTATTTTACTTCTTAACAACTTGATATTGAATTTATAATTGTCAGTGTTGCTAGTTTCTTTTTGCTAATGGGCTTGCTCCATTGCTTCGTTATTCTTAAGGTACAGGTTAACTCCTCCCTCCCCTTGCAAAATCTTGGATCCCCCTCCTGCATCACATAGCTTGGATAGACCAGCAATAGTATCAACCTCGTTCCCAGGGTCCTCTCCTTCCCGTCCCGTCCCTCGCCCTAGGCGGTTAGATGAGAGACCCTGGGAACGAGGTTGCAATAGCATGATTGTGAAGTATACCGTATCACTGTACAGACACGTTCAGAGGCACATGTGACCTAATGTTTGTCCTATATGGAGGGGTTCGGATTCTTGTCATTCGAGACTTATGTAGTGTTGTTGCCGAGGAAAGACAATTTACCGTTCAAGTGCCTCTCTCCACCTCTCCATCCAGTTCATGGTCTCTTGAGGTAACCTTGGAAAACATAACCGCTTTCTCAGCTCTTGCGGTGCTCCCAACGGCGCTTTTTATATACAGTGAAATCCTGATTTCTTAAACCCTCTTTTTTCGAGCCTCGGACCGAAAGCTCTAACCAAAAGCCGTTTCCCTCTCTTCAGTCGAACACTTTATGAACTCCAGAACCAACAGTTTTAGTTTTCTTTGGAGGTTCATAAAATCGGGATCCCACTGTATACAAGGCTTCTTTCAACTAGCCGAAGCCTAAGAGGACTATAAATAGAGCTTAGGTTAACAAAATGTTTTGCCACTGTTACTATCGATTAGTTTGCTTAACATTTTCATTTGAACCGCTCTGTTTTGCAGATGATCAATCTTGAGCCGCCTTTTCAGCCGCCGTGTGGTACAAGGCAGTTGGTAACCTCCAAGACATACTCAACCGCCACTTGTTACCATGAATGCTACCAAAAGAAACTAATGGATGTTTGTAATTGTCGTTCTCTTGGTATGCCTTATGGAGGTATAAAACAAACCCTTAAATGCTAATACCAGTATCGGATGTATGGCCCGTGTGTTTGATAGTAAGGCCCCATCCACACGTAACTAAATATTTTTGAATGCGCAACTTTTTCTTTTCGGGTTCCATCCTCACGGATCCGGCGAATTCGGCAGTGAATCCGGAAACTTTTGAATCCGCTCTCCAGCGGACTGGAAAAAAACTAAATCCGCAACGAATCCGAGAACGTGTGGACGGCGCCAGATCCGGATATTGTTTCGAATTCGATGATGGAAAGTTTTTAATCCGGAAAGAAAAAGTTGCGGATTCAAAAATATCCGGAAATGAATGGACGGGGCCCAAGTTGATACTGTGACGAGAAGCAAGATTGAAATGAACAATCCCTTTGTGGCCTCTGATCTGCAGTATCTTCACTCGGCTCTCATCACCTCTCCAAGCGAAATGGCTTCCCCGGCTGACGTCACAGACCGACTCGGCCCATTCTCCTTGTAACTCGGCCGTGAACCACAGTGGCGCGTATTTTTCGAATTTTAAAAATTCACAGAAAATCGAGGAAAAATCGTACGACTATAATTTTTTCACCAATGTGATCAGAAGAAAAAGGACTTTTCTTTGCAGCTAAGAAAAAATTTAGGGATTAGGGGCACTTTAAATATGGTGAAGTGGATTGAATTTACCATTATATTGGAAGAACGCAGTATAGATTTCATAAGGCGACTGTGCAGGGAAAAAATTATTACTATTTTTTTAATTTCAGGCGCGTTTAACGTATCAAAGTTTTGCAGCACCGATGAGATACGAAACTGCATCCTGCCCACAACTGGTAAAGGCATTTTTCTAACCTCCGTAGAAGGTGTGATATTTCGTCTTAATTTAAGCAGCTAGTCAACAGATACCATGCCACTCGACTTTGCCGCCAGTGTTGTTATTATATTTTGGAAAATTTTGAAGGTGGACAAAAAGCTACGGCGTCCCGATTGTCCGGGAAAGCGTTTTTCACGCGGTAAATTGAAGAGCCCATTACCAAATCATGTCACATTTGACATCTAGGAGCCAAGTTTTAAACATGCCTGATAGTTGCTGAATGAAATTTTGCTTCTAATTTGTAAGTTTATATATCCTAATTCACCATTTTCTATTATTCTTTAGTAAATAGAAAATACACTACTCGTAAAATTCGTGCCAAATACATCAGTGACCCGAAGTTGCTTATTTTCCATATCCTCACTAGGGAGGGTATTGCATTGATGACGTCATTTCCCGCTTTTTTACGTGAGTGATGATAGACTTGTTTATTACAATTAAATACCGTGGTGGAAACTCCACGCCACAGGCAAGTATAACCGAACAGTTGCCTTATTTTTAAACATTCCCTTTGCGATCAGCGAACGATCAACGTTATTAGTATTTAGTGCAAATCTGCAAATTTTTTCTCTCTCTTCTATTTACCTCCTCGTTAGAGGGAGCATCGCCTGTGATCTTAGACGATAAAGATCCAATTAACCTCAATTGAGTTGTCGTGTATTTACGTTGTTTGTGCTGTCAGTCGGTAGGGTGCTAGTATAGCGCTACAAAAATGCTCGCTGGCATGCCAAAAAACTGCTAAAAAATTGCCAAAATCATATTGAAATCCAAAAAGTTGCTACCTTGATTTCAAGAGTTAATACCTAAGATTCTTGACATTCATATATGGAATATGGGCAAAATTAACTTGAGGAGACTCTTAAGTCTAACGGAACAACGGAACTTTGTTTCCTTTCATCTCCTGAAGTCCAACTTTTATAAACAAGGAAGCATCGGACACTTTCAGTTATTAAGTGGCAGGCTATGCGTTCAAACTTAAAAAGGTTCATAAACATTCAAGAAATTTGCATAAAAATCGACGTTTTCCGAGAAATCGTTGAATTTTTCTTCCTTCGGGGATAATTGTGCTCTGAAACTATATTTTGCTCAAAAGTTGCGCAGAAAGGCAAAATTTGCTTGAGGTTGCGAAAACCTCAAAAAGTTGCCGAGCACAGTCGGTACAGACCTCTCAGTCAGTTAAGTTGTCTATATGATAAAGAAAAAATAACACAGTTTATTAAAGATATGAAGTCATATTTTCTGGTACGTGATTAACACCTTCCATAATAATCCTTTTTCTCAACAGACAGTCTCAGCCCAAGTGATTGTGATTGTCCTGTACAATGTGAGAAGATCAAGTATGGCTTGCAGCTATCCTCAGCATATTTCCCTTCACCTCATTTCTGGCACGCTCTTTACAAATTATTCAATGCAAGTGACAACGACGGGACCGCAACAGATGCCTTGCAAGAGATGATCAGGTTAGAATATCCGAAAAAAAAATTGTCCCATTGAAGCTTTGTTACGAGGAAAAATGAGACAGAAAATCCCACCATGTATCCGGTGGCAATTCCAAGTATTCTGTATATATAGACACGATCGCAAATATTTGGCAAAAGAGGGATGGGGGCGCTACTACCTATAATTTACTCTCAGTGGAGGCTCCACCCTGAAGGGGTATATACCTGCAGGAGTTATGTAAGTCACACTTACGAGAAAAAATTAGACTTACATTTGAAACTCATTTATGATGAAAACTTCCCCCTTTCTTTCCTAATAGGAGACATTTGTTGAAGCTGAACATCTTCTATGAAAGTCTGTCAACCGAAGTCACCACAAAAAAGCCAGCATATGATATCTTGGCCTTTGGATGTAGGTAGCATTACCTGTACCCGCCCACCCTCTCTCTCTCTCAAACCCCAGTACCCCCCTACAAATGTAACAAACTCAAATGTTATCTTCTTACAAGGCGTCGTTGGCCAGTACACGTCTTTGTAGTTCGTTTTGTGAATTTGGTAGTACATTAATTATGACGCGCCGATGAATTATATCACCTTTACGTATGTAGCTTAGATATGAATTTCCTAATTTATGTCACCTGCGAGCTAAACTTGTCGTTAACTTTATCATGCAGTTACCCTTAGTAAATATTCTCCCAAGTAAAATAAACTAGTATAAATTTCAAGTGGATTTAGACATTTTAACGAAAAAACAAACTGACAAAAACAGCAACCAAAAATAAACAAAAGAAACAAGCCCAAAGCCATCAGCTCAATCTTGCGTCCAGAGACTCGAAAACGAACGGAACGATGTTACAGTCTGGAAAGCAAAGATAAGGGGTTGAGAATATTTAAGCATGCGCTCGCTGATTAATACTTTGGTATTTTTGCTTTTCAGCGGACTTGGGTGGCATTATGGGACTGTTCCTTGGCTGTAGTCTTCTGACATTGTTTGAGTTTTTAGATCTGCTCATTTTGGCTTCATTCAGGTGTTACGCGGCAAAGAGATCTGCGTCAAAAAAGATCAACCACAAATCAGAGTCTTATGAGGAATCCCTGTGATGAAAATTCACTTACTCTAGACTTTGCGTACGACTTAGAGTGAGAAAACTTCAAAAACTGCAAGCGATTCGCCTCGTTTCGCCTCCACAGTGATAGACTAGGAAATATATGTAATATATAAGAATAAGCTCAACACACAGGCTGGAATTCAAAGGATACGCAAGAATTAAAATAAAATGGAGAATCCTCAACAATTTATATAACTCTGTTAACAGAAAACTGAACAGATTGTAAGCAGGAAGATGATACATGGAAAGTTGTTCAGTTTGTTTTGGCCCGGAAATTTTTAAGGCCAAGTATACAATCCCCGATGCAATGTCTGGATTAAAGTATCAGTATACCCCAAAAATTGACCATATTTAAAAAAATTGTTTTCTACTTTTTCAGACAGATCTTAGTGCGGTCTTTCATTTTTGGAAAAAATCTACGAAAGAAGGTTGGGAAATAGCGCGCTATATTCCAAAAACCTCATTTTTAATTCTAATGAATATACCTTTGTAAAATGCAATTCTTAAGCTTTCAGAAATTATGTACTTTACTGGGGTTCAAACGTCCAACCGTAAAGCGGCGCTAACGATTGATGGTCATTTGGCGTACACTGATAGTCTATTCCAATTCCGAAGGTCGCCTTAGCTAATCGATGGTGTTTGGAAGCTACAGTTTTATAGGATGTAAATTTTTTAGGTACCGTAACTGATACTGGTCAACCTATTGACCATTGAATACACCAGTACGGGTTTTCTCCACTTCGAAAAAGACATGCGTTTGATATAAACATGATGCGCAATATCCATTTTCCATTGGATGGAGGAAAATCCGCCAGTAGATCTGTAGCTACGTCCAGGACCCTTAGTACTATTCCTTGTTATAAAATACGTAGGTATGTGAGACCAAAAACGATACAAAAAATAAGGAATAAATAAAGATGTGGTTGTTTGTTTTGATTTTGACTTTGAGCTAATTATTCTGAAACAGAGGATAGATTTGAACATAAAAGACGTTGCCTACTCCAGGGTTAAAAAAAGGATTTAGTTTGCCTGCGGTAGAGACTGTGAAAGCAGAATCATTTCCTATGGAATGTTTCGAGAAGGGTTACATTTTTTATCAAAAAATGGTATATAAATCCGGACACCTGGACGGAGGTTCCCGATTCAAAATCTTTCACGGTAGCCCTCTGCCATTCCCGTCGTGTATGTTGTTGAATTGCTCTAGATATATAGTATGGAAACCGCGTAGCACCCGTGAAATAGGAAATGATAATTTTTAAATAAATATTTGGGTGCCGGAAGGAGGCAATTCTGCCGATACACCCCCTGGCTCTCGTACTGGCCTCGCAGCTCAGTCGGTAGAGCATCGGTAGATCTAATCCGGAGGTCGTGGATTTAAACCCCACCGAAGTCAAATTTTCTTTGGCCTGTGGGGACTCCCAAATTTCCTTTAAAGGGGTAATAACCTAGGGGTATTTGGTGTATCGGCAGTAGTGCCTACTTCCGGCACCAAAACATTTATTTTAAAAAAAACATCATGTTGTAGAATTGTGCACGGATTGGTAAAATTTTAGCCCTTTTCAAATTTCCACGCACGCAAAAGGGCGTCATTCCTTATCAGCGTTATTAGTTCAGATCATGTATTTAGAGAAGTACGTCGAGAATCACGTACTTTGTCTGAAATAGGGTGTGGTCCCAAGAAAGAGGACAGTAATTCGGGAAGTAATTCCCTCGAATAACCGTCGTTTCGCCCGAATTCCAGTTTTCCTGAAACGTGAGTCGGTTCGCCTTGATTGCTAGTTCCATGATCAATGGATTAAAGAACGACAAAATAAACATGTTTTGTGTAATTTTTTTTTTTTTTTTTTTTCATAATGTACACAGTGTTGTCTTTTTCGCCCCCTCTCTAGCGCGTGTCCAACTCGACGTCGTCGGCCCCCTAAAACCTGGAGGGGCCTGTGGAGCCAGACTGCAGAATACGGTTTCTATCCTGACCAAAACTATGGAATATGCTAATTTTATAACAAAAATATTTTTCTCTACTCTGCTAGCGCTAGAATCGCTCGCCCGTTTTTCCCACGAAATCCACCAGGCGTACATAGGATACCCGGGAAGGCCTGAGTACAGTAGCAAGCATCCGCTGACAATCAATCTGAAGGCTCTGCTGAATAAACGTGCTTTGGAATCCTCTGACTCAGAGTTCAGTCTCATGGTATACGTTTATTATTATTCTAGCTGTTTTAGAGATTCGGTGACCAAAAGATGGTAAGTAATCATTTCTCTGTTTTTAAAAATCTCTTTAAGCCTTGTATTATGCCTTTCAACCGGCACAACTCGCAAAAATTTGATCGATTTAGCTTTATTTAGCTTTTCGTCAATTTCGACAATCTAGTATGCTTCGATAGGAGAGATTTTTCGGGTAAATACAGAATATGTTAACTGAAAACTTTAGTTAACTTTATTTAGCTCTCGCCAATCGATCTTGCACCTTATTCTACATATCGTACTCAGAATTAGCCTCCATGTGGTTTATTACATGTAACTTTCTCCCGGTAAAACTGAAAACTGTCGACGACTCTCAAGAAAAGTTAAGTTGCTTCAAATTCGCTGAGATCACATGGAAGTTTCCGGTGACAAACGATCGAACAGGAGCAAGAGTGATAAAAGGTTAATCTTGATTCTATTGTGTGGACGACGTTACTGTAAACCCATATTCAACCCTCTAAATAAACCAGTCACCAAGAGGCCCTCCTCGTTCTTTGCTTCTACCGGATACACACCTCAAAAATAAAAAATACCTGTGATAATGATCCCATGGGTTTTCGTTGTGAGTTTCAGTCGACACATGTTCTTATAGAGCTTGGTTTTGTTTCATATTTTAATTTATCCCCTGTGGAGGGGGAGGGGGGGGGGGGAGGGGAAAGGCTAGAAAACTGTTGCATGGTATACTAATGGACCGATATTATTATGATTTATTAGAATTAAGCCTAAGACAATAGACCTCAGTGTTTGTGGGGTTTATTTCATGGAACCTCGTGGTGAGGTCTATAATGTTTCAGACTGAATAGGCCTTATCATGGTTTTCTGTGCCATCTTGATGGGTAGGCAAAGCGGTCAGAAATTTGAGTTTGTGTATAGGAATCCGAATGGTCAGACATCACAGTGTTTGTATGGGAATCCCATGGCAAATAACTTTTTGCAAAATTGAATTTCATGCAATTTATGAATTGCAGCATTAAAATACTGAGCAGAAGATTGTATTCACCAAGTTGGAAGGATGTAGCTTGGCTAGAATTAATTTTTCTAATTTTCCATTCACTTGTCTGTAAATCTGGCCGGGTAGAAGGGGCGGCGCAGGAAAAAATTACAGACAAATGTATGAAAAATTAACTGAGCGTCTTCTATCCAACCTTCAGTCTTCAAACTTGGTGAATTCAATCTTCTACTTATTTTTGACGTTGTGATTAATAAATTGCGTAAAATTAAATTTTGGAAAAGTTATTTGCCATGGGATTCTCATACAAACACTGTAATTTCTGACCATTTTCATGCCCACCCAACAAGATAGTACCAAAAAGGATGGTAAGGCCTATTCTAACATATTTAAATTAGGGTATTACTATATTACAAAATAAATACATGTATTTCTCCCACCTCTGGGTAGAAAAAATAATAATTTCCAAAGTTTGATATTTGTATGCATGACCTTAAACATGATCAAATGTCCTGCCTGCTTATTGTTTGTACCTAGAAACCACTTATGCTACATGGTCATGAGCGATCAATCACTCAGATCAAGTACAACAGAGATGGCGATTTGCTATTTTCCTCTGCAAAAGACACAAAACCAAATGTCTGGTACTCATTAAATGGTGAAAGACTTGGAACATATAATGGGCATGGTGGCGCTGTTTGGTGTATTGACGTCGATTGTATCCTTTAAAAATGCATTGATGAGGCAGTTTTCTAAATACACAAACAACAACAACAACAACAACAACTTCATTCACTCATGAATTTTACAGTCTACATTTTTACAAAAAGTACATATAAATAGTAGGACAGAAAAGTAATTTACATTTGAGTGTGGAGACTGAGGTAACCAGAAAAGTTTTTGGGAGAACACAGAATTATTTAGAGAAGAGATATATGTACATCTAACACATACTTGTATGCATGGTATGATAGAATGGAGAATATCAACAAAAGTTTACATATTGTTGTTCAGACAGAATAATTTTCTCATCAACTGTTGCATTTCAGTATACAGGTAAAACAAACTAGTGTAGCTCACAGTACTTTATTTTACTTTTTGCTACTAAATTTACAATGCATGTAATGTACCTTTCCAGAAAATAATTGACTCTTTTTTTTTATTTTTATTTTCTCTCACATTTTTCTTTCCATTCAATGACTCCCATTGATTTGTAAAAATGGGCTAAAAATTAGTAAGTGGCTATGAAAAGTGTACATTAGTAGCTTACACTACATTATGTTGTACTGCAAGTGACAAAAAAGAAAACCACACGAGAAAAAAGACAACAAGAACAAAGGACACACACTGTACATCTAAGAAAAAATAATTGAATGACTTCATTATTCCAAAGAGCCGATCAAGCTAAATTATTTCAGTCTTAGGTTACTTTCGCATTTAACCTATCTACATGTTGATTTGATTTCTGGCCAGGGCTAAATATCCACTTCTTTTCAAAATAACCCTTCTTTATTTTATATTCAGTTTCATAATTTTTAATTGACCACCCTTGTCAGTAAGTTTTTATGACGTGACTGCTGCAGTATTACCCTTCTACATGTACAGATGACTGCACTATAAAAATTCCTTAAATTGTTAATTTTGTTTAACAGTAACAGGAAAACTCCTTGACTTAATTGATGTTCTGCTACTCTAGGGGAAACACATCATTTTATTTCTGGGTCAGCAGACAACAGCTTGAGATTTTGGGATTGTGAAACGGCAACCACACTATCGAAATATGAGACAAAAACTGCCGTCCGTGCTTGTGGCTTCTCCTATTGTGGTAGAAAGGTTATGATGACAACAGACAAACAGATGGGACATGAGTGTGTGCTTATGTTGTATGATATCAGAGAAGGTTAGTTAACTTACTGTCTGTTGTGAGCAAGAAACTTTGTTCTCACAGCTCCTCTGTCCACTGAGTCTCACAAACCTGTATAAATGGGTGAAAGTTACCTGTGCCTGATACCATGATTGGATTGCTTACAATGGTCTAACATCCTACCCAGGAAGACTAGTTGCACGTTATAATAATAACATAATACTCAAGAAGTAGGGAGAAACACTCAACTGCCTCTGGTGCTTCCCCCATACACCTCTTTCAAGCTCTACAGATGGCCAAACTCATGATGTGAGGAGTTACTTTTTTAATCTTTATGCGAAAGTTTAGTGCCTGAAATGGGACATGTTTACCGCCAACATCTACATGTACTATTACATAACAACCAAGTTTGATCATGCAAAATATGACTCTTGTCTTCTAGCATATGAAGGTGTTGTGTTACAACTGTTTGAACTTACAAATGTTTGTATTGGGAAAAACGGTAATTGACATTATAACGCAAATGGGCACATTGGAAGCCAGAGCAGAATTCTGGGCTAAAATATTGACCCTGACCAAGGAGAAGAGATGCACAACTCAAAACAAGCCATGTACAAATGTACTTTGCTCGATGGTCCCCTAGGGAGATTTTTGTCCAGGCTTCAAATGTGTCCATGGGTGGTCCTGAGAGCATGATCACTTGGTCTTGATGGCTACATGTACATGTAGCTTTCTTCAAAGCATGCTCTGTGGAGATGAGATTTGGCTTGGAATTTAACTGCATTAAAGTACATGTATGTCATTTTTATTGCAAACATATCACAATTTTGGCTATGATGTCTATTACTGTTTCTCCCCCATACAAACCATTGTAACACAACACCTCCATATTCTGCAAGCCGAGAGTCGCATTTTCTGTAATCAAACTCAGTTGCTATGTAATAGCAGATGTCAGCGGTAAATACGACTGTATGTCACATTTCAGGCAATGAATGTTTGCATAAAAATATTACAATAACTCCTCACATCATGAGCTTGGGCCACGTGTGGCCTTACAACAGAGGTGAGCACAATTGCGGTTTCTTTATTTGTTAATTATTGCCTTTGTTAGTGGGACTGAGCTCTATTAAAATTGCTCTGCATTGGTATTCTTGAGCAATATCTGCTGTGTTTCACTCTCAAAATACTTTTTTCAGGCAGGTTTACATAGTGTATGTATATAAATGGCTACTGGTCGACTTACATGTAGTTGGCTTAGGGTAACCCTGTAATGAACTACATGTAATAGTTGACCTAACAATGCAGCCATGCCCATAGTGGCTTGTAATCATGCCTCTGAGACCAGGATACACATAGGCCTCCCCTCCTGGAAACAAGTTCGTTAAACAAAGGATAAGGTCCAGTGCCTGCGTGATGTAACACAATGCAGATAGAGTTGTTCTTTCACTCTTTGCATACAGTGTATACTGTACATGATGGATGTAACCCGAACCTTTGTGTGCATGTATCTTAATTACTTGTCACCCCTTGTTTGTACGAAGGATCCAAGGACCCTTTTCTTACTGTCCCGATTGATGGACCCAAAGTGACAGCAGCCCTTTGGGGTCCGTTAGACCAGTACATAATCACTGGACATGAAAATGGAGATCTTTGCCAGTGGGATACAAAGGTGAGAGTAACATACATGTAGCTACACTGCATTTGCATCTTTGTTTGGAGGTGTTTGGGGTTACAGAAGCCAAGCCTGAGTTGTTCAAAAGATATAATGCTATCCACAGAAGAAATCACTATCCAGCCGATAGCAGGGTTTGTTTTGTTCACATTTACATGTATTTCTGGATAGCGATTTATCCAATACATTCTTCAGCTTGCCAACAACTGGGGCCTGATGACTTGTTCTTATATAGGTTCTTATATAGGTTTTATGTTGCCGTGTTGACATCAAAATGTGGTAACAACAACAAAGTGGAACACAGGGTGATTGCCTAGTCAGTCTCTGATGTTCTCATCACATTTTGATGTCTTCTGTGTACTATTACAGAGCAGATGCTTAGCAGCATGAAATCTATTTGTATTACATTATGTAAAAATTAATATAAGAAAAGCAAAACAGAACTGTCAATGACACCATCTATGCTAATGCATCTGTCCTCCAATTGATCATAATAAGAAACAGTCCATACGTATGTGATTATGATTGCTAAAGGTGCTCCCTTGTTAATTAAAGCTCATTATTGTTGTTGTTGTTGTTGTTGTTGTTGTTATTATTGTTGTTATTGCTATTGTTATTTTTATTATGGTTTGCCTGTTTGCTGTTTTATTTATTTATTTTATTTTTATTTTGTTTCCTTTTCTTTTTTCTTTTTTCATTACAGACAGGAAACAAATTGTCAACTGTTCACGAGCACACAAAACAAATCAATGATATCCAGATGTACAAGGATCAGACCATGTTTGTAACAGCTTCAAAAGATCATACAGCAAAGGTTGGTGTTGGGAGCATGACTGCGAAGAGTTAGCCTCTTCCAGGCGTTCAGTTAGTTGCATAAGTAATGACGAGGAACTAAATGGGGTAGAATCGCTTTTAAAAAAGAATTCTTTTTCAAATGCTTTGTAAATAAACTCTTCCTTCCGAGATTTCCACGAACACAGGTCCAACATAACCGGTAATCGTTGTGTTTTTAAATTTCTCCGGAGAATGGTGGACGGAAAACATCACTCTTCGGCATCACCCGAAAGTGACGTCACTTCCTTGTGCTCACGACGCGTTCCGAGTAGAGTGGATTAGAGGGATGTCTATTCTCGCCATGTGCATGTACCACTGTACATTTGAGTAATATGGAAGTCATCTTTTAGATCATATTTTTTAGTGGATTCTTTAGTAATCATATCGCAGCTCATG